>CAUYRH010132569.1:0-54305 GCA_963574655.1 Perodicticus potto
TGTATCAGAATGGAATTAAACAAGGAGTATACCTCTTTCATGTTTACGTGGGTGGAGCTGAACACATTCTTCTTAGCAAAGTATCTCAAGAATGGAAGAAAAAGTATTCAATGTACTCAGCCCTACTATGAAGCTAATTTAAAGTTTTCACATGAAGGCTATAACCCAACTATAGCACAAGAATATGGGAAGGAGGGGAGAAGGGAGGTTGGGGTGGAGGGAGGGTAATTGGTGGGGCCACGCCTATGGTGCATCTTAGAAGGGTACAGGTGAAACTTACTAAATGCAGAATATAAATGTCTTCATACAATAACTAAGAAAATGCCATGAAGGGTATGCTAAACAGTTTGATGAAAACATTTCAGATTGTATATGAAACCAGCACATTGTACTGAACTAATGTATGCAGCTATGATTTAATTAAAAAAAAAAAAAACCAGGAAACAATCCAAATAGCCAACAAAAGGTTTATAGAGACATAAATTGTATAGACTCATACGATGATGTACTACTCAGCAATAAAAAGAAATCAATTATTGCCATGTGCAATAAGTGTGTTGAGTGAAAAAAGCCAGATAAATAAGAGTACATGCTGCGTATCTGCTGACATAAAATAGAAAATGCAAACTAGTCTAAGGCGATGGCCTGGGATGAGAAGGGCAAAGAGCAACAGGCGGGAGGAATTACAAAGGAAAAGAGAAAACTTCAGAGAGGGATGGATTTTTCCATTGAGGTTGCTTGTGGCAATGGTTTTAAGGATGTCAAAAGTTGCCAAATTGTGTACTGTAAATACGGTTTATTGCGTGGCATTTGCGTCCCCCATAGAGCTGTGCTGTGCACAGAGGAGGCCTTGTGTTCCAGGTTTGGCAGACACAAGTGCCCTGTGGGGTGAACAGCTGCTCCTGACTTTCTTGCTGAGTCGCCCAGCTCTCAGCACTCTTGAGGGGCTGGCCCAGGAGAAGTCAGCAGGATTTAAAACACCATCTCTCATCTCTGGCATGGGGAGCAGCCTCTGAGAGTAAAATCTGGATACAGCAGAATGCCGTTGGGATGTGATGTTCAGGCTGACGGAGAGTTCTCATTCTTGGAGGATTAGTTGGGCACCCTTCCATGAAGCTAACATTTTAACATCCTATTAAACTACTCCACATGGAGCATCCATGCTGGTGTCTGTCATTTCACTCACATTACCTCACTGAATCCTCATGCCACGGGTACAAGGCAGGTGACAGTATCTCCATACTGTGGATACATAACGCAAGCCCAGAGTGGTTAGTGAGGGACTGATGAAGCAGGTGTGTTGTTTGACCTGCCTGCTGATTATGGAATATTCATTAATATAATGAATTAAAGTTAAATCCCTAGCTTGACAACCTTCCTGAAGCTGTAAGGCCAGGCTCCTGCCTTCATACTGACTGTAGTGAACCTGCCTGAGATTCTCTTTGCTCACTAAGGATCTTGCTTTGCTAGGGCTGGTCCTTCAAGGCGGCAGCTCTTACTCTATAGGAAAGGAGGAGGAAATGGGAAAATGCGGAAGGGAGGGGGGTACGTCTGAACAGACTCAAGACACCAGTAGAAAGTTGTTCTCTTAAACACTCCCCCCATCCGCAAATCTTTCACATTGAACTGCGCTATGGTGACTTGCCTCTTCATTTTGCTTTTTAAAATTTATTGCATTAATTAATTTATTTTGAATTTCAATAGATGTAGGGAGTACACTTTTTTTGTTTGTTTCTTTGTTTCTTTGTTACACAGCTGACGTAGAGTGATGAAGTCAGGGCTCTTAGTGTACCTGTCATCCGAATAGTGTACAACAGTTACCCAATTGGTGATTTTTGATCCCTCGGTTGCCTCTTTATTTTCAAAATGAAATACAGAAGAAAGTTCTTGTTATTTTAGAGTTCTGGTCAGTTGGGGTTTTGTTTAGTCAAAGCTCTTTCTAACTGGAGACATTCACTGTGATGAAAGGTCAGAGGAAATAGATTTTCTGATGTGTACAAATCCACAAAGCTGAACACACTGCCCAAGCAGGGCCACAGTGATGCAGGAGTGGCGAGTTGGCTGCTTCGTGTGCAGACAGGGTGACTGGACAAGACGCTAGCAGAAGATCACTCTGTTGGAGCTGAATAATTTTAAATGGTTCTGGGAATGAATATCTTATTATCAGCAGGCAAGTCAAATACCCAACCTGCTTCATCAGTCCCTAACTAAGCTGAGCTTTGCATATGTACCCGTAATATGGAGATATCACCACCTGCCTTGTACCATCAATATGAGGATGAAATAAGATAATATAAGGAAAAGGACAGACACTAGCATGGATGTTCAATATGTGGTAGTTGAACAGAATGTTAAGATGACATTCTTTTTGTCTCTGTTCAGCTCTGAGCAGTAGGTGAAAAGTACTCCCACTTGAAGGCAATGTGAGACTTGCCAGGGGTGGTCGAAAGCCAGCTCTGAAACTCTCAGCTCTTCTTTCATCTGAAGAGCCAGGAAGGCTGAAGAACTTGGAGAGGCCAGTTGGAAATTAAAGAATCATTTCTCTGAGGAAAGCAGCTGCAAGGTAATAACATCTCCATCCCTGCTCCCCAGGGTGGTGGGAGGGTGCACTCCATTACCCCAAGCAGTCTCTGGGTGGGGTGCATTAAGGAGATTTGGTGCACTGCATGGCCCAGTGGCAAATCTTGCTTGGGAACAGCATAAAGGCCAGAGGCTGTGGCTGACCAATGCCCTCGTGGCAGAGGCAAGGAGAGGTGGCTCCACTGGAACCTGCCTGTTTCTAGACTGTCAAAGGATATGTGAGTGAATGGTCCCATGTGGGTACTGGCAGGAGAAGGCCACACAGGGTTTGGAAAATCCTTCTAGAGAGAACTGCCTGACAGCAGGGTATTGTCCCCACAGAGAGGGTGGATCTTGGTAGGCAGCCAGCTTGTCTCCAGGAGAGTGCACCTGAGTGTTGACCAGGGGGAGTGTGAGGTGCAGGGATGGGAGGGATGTTTCTGGAAACCCACCAGAGCCCCTTGAAGAGACAACTTTGAACATCCACCAGCTGAGAGCAAACCAACACTAGGTTAGGTTGGTACCAGGACAGCAAGCCTTCCTTCTCCCACTTCCCTTTTGCCCAACCCTCCTTCATTTCTGGAAGACCTGAAGGAAGCGAGGGCCGAGGACAGACAGGGAAACAGAGAGAGCCTTAGCACATCAGCCACCTTGCCCTCTGCAGGCTTCCCAACCCCAAAGTCCTGACTGGAAAGGGCAGATTCCTTCCTCCAGATGACATTCCGCGTCTTGGATGGAACACTATTATTTTAACTATTGAGTTGAGATGCTTTTGTGATATGAAGTCGTTACAGAACTTTTTATTATTTAAGAGATTCTCAAAACTGATGGCACCTGCAAGAGAGTCCGTATACTGGGGTGGGGAAAGATTGCATCCCTGAGAACTGATTTCAATGGGAGGAAAAAAAGACTCGTTCTGGAGTCTGCCTTATTTGACATAATAGCAGCTATTTTATTACAGGAAGATACCGTTCATGAGGACGAATGTGGCCGTCTTGAAGGTCGTTCCCTGCGTATCCCCATCTCTCTGCTTTCTGGGCATAGGGTGGGACTGCACGTGCCATCCCCTCAGGGTTGGGCGTCTCCAGTGCTGGGTTGAGTGTTTGTTCGCTGGAATAAGATCCTCTCTTTATTCCACCAATGTCCAGATTCACCTGTAGCCACACATAGCTACTGAACGTTTGAAAACGGCTGGAACAAATTTGACATGTGCTACAAGGGAAAAAGACATACCAGACTTCAAAGGCTTAGTATCAAAAAGAGCATGTAAGATATCACATTAATAATTTTTGTATTGATTACTTTTTGGGAAGATACATTTTGAATATAGTGGGTTACTGAAATTAATTTCATCTGCTTCCTTTTACTATTTAAAATATGGCTATCAGAAAATTTAGAATTTAGAATGTGACTTGAGTTTGTGGCTTACACTGCGTTATGATTGAACGGCCCGGTTCCCGACAGTCCTTGCTCTCTCGGTTTGGGTGGTTCCTAAAGTGAGAATGTCAAACACACGGGGCAGATCCTATAACCAGCCCCCAGTGGCAGGAAACATGGGTGTGCTTCGTGAGCACCCTGACTGTCCTGATGGGTCCAGCACAGGGTCCGGAAGCGAGCAGAAGGGAGCTCACTGCCTCTCCCTGTCCCCTGAAACCTTGGTGAATGCCCACTTTTCTTTTTTAGACTCATTTCCATTCCCGACCACCTGAAATATCAGAATCTTCTAGCATTGTCCTTGTCCTCCTTGCTATTCTGTGAGTTAGCAGTCATTCAGAGGGGAAAAGACACATCTAGTACATGTACCACTGTGTAGATTGTTTTTTATTGTCAGTGTCTCAACACACAAGAGAGATAACTTTCTGGATATCTTATCTTTGGGTGACAGATAAATTTGTCAAAGGGTCAGCAGGCTCACTGCCTCAGTTGGGTCATTTGATTCCCGTCACAGTGAGTGCCCGGCTGGACAAACAGCACACTTATTCTGTTGTGTCTCACTCCCCATTTCCTGCTGGTCTTTCAAAGTTGTGAGGTGCTGGGATTGCCACAGCAGATGCTAGCTCCATTTAAGGAGGTTCAGAGCCAACATCTTTCCATCTTTTTTTTTTTTGAGACAGAGTCTCTCACTCTGTCACCCTGGGTAGAGTGTGCTGCTATCATAGCTCACTGCAACCTCATGGGCTCAACTGAACGTCCTGCTTCAGCCTCCGGAGTAGCTGGGGTGTAGGCACCTGCTCCAATGCCCAGCAAGTTTTTCTATTTTCAGTAGAGATAGTGTCTCACTCTTGCTCAGGCTGGTTTTGAACTCTTGAACTCAAGCAATCTGCCCCTCTCAGACTCCCAAAGTGCTAGGATTACAGGCATGAGCCACTGCATCTGGCCCAATATTTCCATCCTAACATTATATTTGAATTTGTTCATGTTTTCTTTGAGACTATTCACAGAGGGTTTTAATTTTTATTTCAATAGTGTTGCAATAGGAAAACAGATCCCATTTGAAGGTGCTAGGGATGGCAGTGAATGATCTTTACCTTGCTGCTTAAGGTAAAGACCTTATAGAAGTGAATGATGGCTTAATAAATCTGATGAAACACTACTTTACAGTTTGTAAAAACACTTTTACAATCTTCCGACTGTCTGAAAAATCTTTGGTGGACAGTTGTGAGTAGGATTGCCTGGATTGGAGTCTCTGGTTTCGTTTAAGGCTTGGTGATAGGCAATTAATAAATTTCCCTACCACCATTAACCAGCTGTGTGATCTTAGGCAAGTCACTCGCTCAGGCCTCTCAATGACATATTCATATCAGGGTTTTGTAAACTCATCCCAACCACACTGTGGAGGCTATTTGGAGCTGGGCATCCCTGAGAGAATAATGGCAGTCAAAATTGTTGTCATAATTCAGGTGAGAGATGCCAGGGTTTGAATCACAGCAGTGAAGGCAGGTGGAAGTTCAGTTGAATTACAGCTCCAAAGATATTTACAGAGAATCCTCTAGGTGTCAGAAACAGTGCTAACATGGGAGGTAATTGAGCCTTCCTCTCTTCCTCAGAAGCTCATTTTTCATAGGGAGAATAAAGCTCCTGAGTTAATGATTTCAACACCTTCGGTTGCTGAGTGGTGTGATGGGCAGATGACAGGAAAATGGGCTGTTCAGAAAAGGATTCCCAGAAATGGTGATAACAAAATGAAACTTTAAAGGATGAATACAATGAAAAAGAGCAGGAGACATATTTGAAAGCTTAGGAGGAAGAATCAGCATGAGAGGAAAGGGTCTGAGATGATTTCTATCACGTGACTTAGTGACCTGGATGATGATCTTGTCACTGATGAGTGTAGGAAGTATGAGTCAAACAACTGAGCTCCAGGGAAGGCTAATGCATTCAGACTGGCAAATAGCTGAGAGTTCCAGTTAGGCATCTAGCCATGGATTCCCAGTGGCCGTTAGGGGTCTATAGGACTGGACCAAAGGAGAAAGGTCAAAATGGAGTTTTATACCGAGGAGTCATGT
Source organism: Perodicticus potto (assembly GCA_963574655.1). NCBI lineage: Eukaryota > Metazoa > Chordata > Mammalia > Primates > Lorisidae > Perodicticus > Perodicticus potto. Next base: position 6,066 of record CAUYRH010132569.1, read on the forward strand.
CTAGGGGAACTTGAAGCTGTAAGAATGAGTGAGAATGCCCCCGGAGAGCAAGGGGAGTCCAGACATTCACTCATGAACACACTCGGTATTATGGAGAGTCCATGATGTGGTGATTGAAGAAAGGTGAGGTCGACCTGGTAGTGTCTGCCTTAAAGAAAAATAGGAGTGTATGCTCTTCCTTCAAGAACCCAACTGCAGGGAAAGAGATAAAGAGATGATAATGACGTGGGTATAGGAAACCAAGAGAGCACTTATTAAAAATGAAAGAGACATTCTGGAGTTGAAAACTGAGTTGAATTTTATCTGAACTTGCAAAAAATCTCTTTGTTTATGAGAGAAAAATAAGAAAAATAACTTAAACATTTCGGGCAATTGTACACAAAACTGTTGATATTGTTAAATTTTGCAGCGAGTTCATCATACTTATTAATGCAATTGTTCACTTCTCCTAATCTCTGTCTCTTCTGCTCGGCAAATAATGGACTTAGAAGGTTGATGCTTCAAAAGAAATTAGTGCAACACATTTTAATTGACCATCTCCTGAGCTAAGTGTTACTTAGATGCAAAAAAAGTGATGATCCAATCATGCCCTCGGGTTGATGCAATCAATGCTCTAATCAATCATGCTGATTATTCAGCATCGGTATATAAAGATTAATGCCAGAGAACTGTACAGGTGACCATTGTGATGGGGTTATACTTCTATTTCTAGAAAATATCCTAAAAGTTAAGAAAGCAGGAATGTTAATGTTAATGTAAGCCTAGAAAATTGGCTTGAGGTTCTGTTTATGCTGAATGAATAACTAAAGAATTAGAGTTTGGCCTTTTTTTCTTGTAGGAAATGAATGGGGGACATTTGTGAAGGGGGCCTGGATGTAGCTAGTTTGGAGGAAGGTGACCCAAGAAATGGGGAAATCAATTAGTGGAATAATGTGGTATATTAGTAAAGGTGGTGAGAAGAGTGTGGGTAGCAGAATTCTTCCATTTCAGAGGAAGAATCTACAGATTGTCTTGACTCAATAAACTGTCAAGGGTTAAGAAGTACTCCCCATGCTATGAGAAAAGCAGCTCCTTAATCAAAAAACAAAGTTATAGATTGAGGGAAGGGTTAGGACATAGTTTGAAGGGGAGGAGAGAGTTGGGGGATGCACGGATCTGCTTAGACTCACGAGCAGTGAATAGCTGAAGTTATGGGAGATGTGTTCACCAAAATAGAATACGTAAAACTAAGAACTGATACCGCAGAATTAGGAACTGATGCCTCTTTATTTTGACACAACTGGAAGGGCTCATGGGTGGAGATAAGGAGAAAGGAGAGGAGTCGGCAAAAGTCTTGGTAAAGATGGGGCCTGCAGAAGAAGTCTCAGAAACCCAGGGAGAAGAGGGTTTCTACAAGAAAAGGGAAGTGGCCGGCAGTGTCAAATGCACACAAGTAAAAGAGGAAAACTTGGGAAAGGCAGTTAGTTTTGGTCAGCAAAGCGTTGTAGTGACCTTCCAGGCACCTGTGGCAGAATGGTGAAGGGAAAAGTCATAATACGGAGAAAATAGGGGGCAGTAGTGAGAAGGGGAAAGCAATGGTCCTAAGCTATTCACTGGGGAAATTTGTTAAAATGAATTATAGAGAACTGGCTTGTAGCTGCCAGGAGTAATAGCGTGACTCATTCATTTATTTGTTCCTGTTTATTGGATCCCCACTAGGAACTTGTTCACTGCTAGATGAGGAAAGCAAGCAAGATCCCCACTGCGATGAAGCTTATATTCTAGCATGCAAGAGTCCATAAAAAAAGATGAGAGTTTTGATTTTTTTTGTTTTATTTTGAGACAGAGTCTTACTCTGTCACCCTGGGTAGAGGGCTGTTGCGTCATAGCTCACAGCAACCTCAAACTCCTGGGTTCAAGTGATCCTCTTGCCTCAGCCTCCCAAGTAGGTGCCACACAATGCCTGGGTACTTTTAAATATTTTTAGTAGAAATAGGGTCTCACAATTGTTCAGGCTGGTCTTGAACTCCTGAGCTCAAGCAATCCACCTGTCTCAGGCTCCCAGAGTGCTAGGATTACAGGTCAGAGCCATAGGCCCGGCCTGACAATTTCAGATATTGAGTGTACTGTAATGAAAATGAAGCAAGACATGAAGTTAGCACATTCTGCTCTAGAGAAAGAATGGATATGGGTCCTGAGGCAGGAGATATCCCTAATCTGAAACTGTTTGTCAGGGAACAGAAGCTGAGGTGTAAGGAAAAGGGAACAAGATGTGGAGACTTTGGTGTGAGTAATTAGAAGCAACAGAATGAGTGCCCAGGTTTGGGATGGAATACAAGGTTCTTCTGGGGCCTCTTACACTTTTACTTGGTGATCTACTTTGTTATGTAGGTTTACAGCGCCCACATGATTACTGTTGCAGGAACACCACTGCAAATAAAACAATAAAGCCCAGGAAATACATGGGTCATTGCTGAAGTTTTGAGATACACAAAAGATACAGTCTTCACAGATGGAAACAAATGAAGCCCTCCCAGCAACAGCAAGTCAAAAATTTCATGGGTGAATCATGTGTTTCTTTGAAGTGTAATAAATAATAAACCATAACAGTCTGTCTCAAAACTTTCATAGTGACTCATGTAAATGCATGAGATTCCCCTAACTGCCCTTGGATAGGGGTTAAACAATTTAGAAATCCTTCACTTTCTGATGGTGGTATGTCTGCAATTTTAAATGAGCGCTGCTGAAACACCATGTTGTGTGTTCCGTATAATGACAAGCAAGGTTATGTGAAAAGTTTAATATGCCACATGGCCCATGTAGGGTAGAAATAGGGTAGGAATAGGACATGATTTCTAATGCATTTAGTAAGCAGGTCCTTTCAAACATTCCTCTAGCTACAGGTTCTGCTTGAGCTATAGCAATACTGTATTTAAGTGTGAGAGAGAATGATGAAGAACCCTGGTCTGATTTCTTTAATATCATTTGTCTTTCCTGGGAGATGAATGAGGTATTGATGTTATTTTCTGGACTAGAAAATGTGTTTGCAAGGGCAAGGTACAATTTGGGTGGACACAGTTTCAACCACATGCTTGCAGTTCTTCTGGGGCAAAATGCCCGCTAGCCTTATTCCTTGAGAAGTGACCAGGGACACAGGGCACTTCTCTGGAAAGCAGGGATGAGACTGGACTAAGTGTGGAAGAGGTTTGTTTAGAAGGGGAGGGAATAATCTCATAAGACATAAAAGAGGAAGGAAGCAGAATTTGGGTAGGGAAAGCCTTCAGACGGCAGTGCAAATCCGACAACAGGGTTGGCCTTGAAAGAAAGTGGCCAGGGGCAGCCCTGCCCGTGGACAGAGCATTGAGCAGTCTACCTGGCCATCTACTTCGTGTCGAAGGAGATCTGGGCCAAAGTGGTAATATATATGGGCACATAAACAGTGGTCACTCTCGTTAGGGGCCTGTAAGGAAAAACACTGGAAGATCAGACACAAAGAGTCTAGTTATGTTAAATATGTTTATTTACTTTTACCTTTTATAGAGACAGGGTCTCCCTCTTTGCCCAGGCTGGCATGCAGTGGTGTGATTATAGTTTACTGCAACCTCAAACTCCTGGCTCAAGGGATCCTCCTGCCTCAGCCTCTCCAGTAGCTGGGACTACAGGCATTTGCCACCCACGCCTAGCTTCTGGTTAACTTTTTAAGTGAGCTCTATGCACTAATCCTCCAGTTTTGGCTCAAATGAACAAAAATTCCTTCCTTCTCCCAATAAAATTTGGCACTTCCTAATGAAAACATTGCCTTCTTAACTATTATCTCTAAAATGGACTTCAAAAGCCTATTTTGAAAGGAAAAGCTGAATACTGTTTCCTTTCTTTTTTGCACTTGGGTTCTGCTTACTTCTTTGAAAGGGCTAAGGGAATAATACAAATTGTTAGGAATCAGGAATAAAAGTACTTCTGATTTATTTTAAATTACTGTCTTGCATGAAGTGATCTCATAGATATTATGTTGGATGAAAAAAGCCAGCCTCCTAAGGGGTATAGACTGTATGATTCTATTTTTGTGAAGTTTAGATTAGGTGAAATGAATCAATGTTTATAAAGGTCAGAATGGTGATTATTTGGAGGACTATATATTGGGACATGATAAGAAACATGCATTTGGTCTTCATCCCCTGTTCCTGGCATAGTGCTTCTAAAACGCTTTGAATTTCCTAAGTAATAGAGGTGAGAGGAACATCTTTTGTTATTCATAATAAGCTCTTTCAACCATGTCTGAGTTTATGCTAGTGAGTGACTTTTGGAAGATGGGCGTGGCTGCCAGGGGAGCCACTAATCACGTAGTTGGCACTCCCTAACCTCTGGAGATTGAGTTCAATCACCATTGGTCAATAATTTAATCAATCATGCCTAAGTAAAGGAATCTCCATAAACCCTTTAAAAGATAGGGTTCAGTGGGTGGACACATGGAAGTGCTCTGCTGGTGACACATCCTGAGAGGGCCTGGAAGCTTCCAGCTCCTCCCTCACCCCGCGCCCTGTGGATCTCTTCATCTGGCTGATCTTGAGTGGTATCCTTTATAATAAGCTGCTAATTGAAAGCAAAGCACCTTCCTGGGTTCTGTGAACAATTCTAGTGAATGCAAATTGTCAAACCTAAGGAGGAGGTCCTGGAACTTCCAATTCATAGTTGGTCGAAAGTAAAGGTCACAAACTGGAACCTGCAACTGGTGTTTGAAGTAAGGGGCAGCTTTGTGAGACTGAGTCCTTACCTGGGTTGGTCTGCCTTAACTTTGGGCAGTTACTGTCATAACTGAATTGTAGGACACCCCATTGGTGTCTGGAGAATTGCTTAAGGTGAGGGAAAACACCCCACATTTAGTGCCGGAAGTATTGTGAGTGTATAGAAACATTATTTTTTTCTTTTCAGGAGTGTGATGTACAAATTGGAGAGTTGAGGAAGGGCATCTCATGGGATACTGCTGGGATGTTTTATAATTTCATCTGAGAGTTAGATATATTTATGCATTAATATGTGAAAGATAAATATTCAAGTTATACATTTAAGATTAATGTACTTTTTATATTTAATTATATACTTTTTCTATGAAAAATTATTGTGTAAGTTTCCTGCTGCCTAAACCACAAATTCAGTGGCTTAAAAACAACACAAATTTATTAACTTGCAGTTCTGGCAGTTATAAGGCTGAAATGGGTCTCAAGGTGTTGACAGGACTGCGTTCCTTGATGGAGGCTCTAATTTTTTTAATTTTACTCACTCATTTAATCTTTCAACAGATGCTAATTGATTATAAACCACTAAGAGCCTCTAATTACAGCTTATCGGCAATTCTAATTCCACCCTATTTTCCCCACTCAGGTAGATGACTAGGTTAGGTTTTCATTTATTTATTTATTTGTTTGTTTTTATTAAATCATAGGTGTGTAAAGGCAAAAGAATAGGCACAATTAAACTGTAACTATAATACTATTCCTGTTTTCTTGGAATTTATTGTTGTGTTGTTGCCTGTATATTTCACACACCTTTATACGGCTATCATTATACATTCATGCATCTGTTCCAATCATTCTCTATGTAAATGTTTTCTCGGGGCCCGCTGTCATGTGAAAGATTAGAAAATACCTTCCATTTTCTTTACAGATGATTTTCCTTATATTCTCTCCATCTCCCCTTCGTTTGTATTTGCCTATGAATTTTTTGTCTTTGTTAAATGAGTCATTCAAGTTAGAGGCTTTTAGTTACGTGAGTCATTCAAGTTACAAATGTCCCCTTGACTTGGTTCATGTGTTTCAATGTCATTTGGAAACAAAGATGCCAGGGATGCTGTCCTGAAGTCCAGGGTCTCTAAGCATATGGAGCACACACGTGAGGGTGTGCTATTTCTCGTTTTTACTCAGTCTGGAAACAGATGACAGCTGCAACTACTAACTGGCCGAGTGCCTTGTATAATTTCCCTGACAAAGCCTGAGGGATTTTAAAAGCTGAAATTCCTAAAGTCAATAAAGGTTAGTTTAAAAGTGAAGCCTCAAGGGCAGCGCCTGTGGTTCAAAGGAGTAGGGCACCAGCCCCCTATGCCGGAGGTGACAGGTTTAAATCCAGCCCCTGCCAAAAACTGCAAAAAAAAAAAAAAAAGCAAAGCTTCAAAATAAAATTATGCATATATAGTTTATTAAAGAGTTAGCATAGGCCGAGTGTGGTGGCTCATGCCTATAACCCTAGCACTCTGGGAGGCCAAGGTGGGTGGATAGCCTGAGCTCACAGGTTCAAGACCAGCCTGAGCAAGTGTGAGACCCTGTCTCTAAAAATAGCCAAGCGTTGCGGTGGGCACCTATAGTCCCAGCTACTCAGGAGGCTGAGGCAAGAGAATAGCTTGAGCCCAGAAGATTGAGGTTGCTGTGACTATGATGCCACTGTACGAAGGGCAACAGGTAAGACTCTCAAAAAAAAAAAAAGTTAACATAGGCAAATTAATATTTAAAATAGAGGAAATTTTAAAGTAATATGTAGGCACTATTATTGTGTGATTATTCTGCTAATTAGTGTGCAAAAAAGGCTTATATAACATATTTTTTAAATTCATTTAAAGTGAAGTCAGAAACTTCAGAAGCTGGGTTTGAACCCGCCATCCTCAGTATATGGGGCTGGCGTCCTACTCACTGAGCCACAGGCACTGCCCTCAAAGTTGGGGTTTTAACTCTTCTTGGAAGATTAATAATTACACTATATCTAGTTACTCAAATTATTCTGCAAATTATTTTCCATTCATTGCATTCAATCAATTAATACATATTCAAAGTACTTATTGATTAATCACTGTGTGTCAGGCACTATTTTAGTTGCTGATCTCATTAAGTTTATATTCTCCCTAAATAGATGCATTACAATGTGGTGATGGTTGTTACATTAAAGAGTCAAGGGAATAAAGTGGTACACTTTGAGGAAGAGTGGTTAGGGAAGTAGTCTCTGCTAAGATGACATTAGGGAAGAGATCCTCAGGAAGAGAGTGAGCCATGTTGACATCTAGGGAAAAGCATTTCAGATTGAGGGAATAGAAGTGCAAAGGCTCCCTGTGAGTATGCCTGGAGAGCATCAAAGAAGATTGGGACGCAAAGCAAAGTCTGAGTGGGAGATGGGGAGAAAAAGGAGCCTGAAGGTACAATGAAGCAGTAGTGAAGTGGAGGATCAGTGGATGATCAGATCTCATAGGGTCCCAATCGTCATATTGTTTGACCTATGACCAGCACTTGTTGTCACTGGTCTCTCCCTCCATTTTAAAGAATTTCACCTTCCTTTGTAGTTTTCCATCTATCTCACTTCTCAATCTCCTTTGCTGGCTTCACCTCTGGGTGATGGGGTGACACGGAGCTCAGTTTTTGGATATCTTTTTATCTATTTAATCAAATTTTGGAAAATATCTTGAACTTTTAAATACAAATCAAGCAAAATGACTGTGCTCTTGCAGTGGTTTGTGGTAATGCTGACATTGTTACAAAACTTAAATTTAAAACCAAAATATTCTGTAAGGATATACTATACATAAATGTTTATTACAGAGTCACCAGAAATACTCTGTCCTTAAAATGGAAAACGCTGCGGATGTATTGTAGAAACTAAATAGGGCCCCATTTCGTAATCCCCAGAGAGTTCTATACTCTGCTTAATAAATTGGCTGCACAGTGTGGGAGCAGCAATGGAATGGTTTGGTTCTGCCAAATGCTGAAGAGATTTTTTTGAAATGTTAATTTAAACACAAAAGTCCAACCCACTTTATGCCATAAAAAAAGAAAATTCCCTGCCTTAGATAACCAGGAAGTATGAATCAGAGACTTGAGCTCTTAATTGATATTTTAACTCATTGCAGCACTTTGAAGATATCCCTGAATGTGTATCAATAGACGGTTACATAAATACATTATATAATATTCTCATCCCTACTGAAATTTTATCTTGACGGAAACTCAACTGGAAAATAATTTGACCCACTTTACTTCATGGAAGTCAGTTTCCAAATATAGAAATCACAGTATGAAGTGTAACTGTGAAGCTGAGGACTAAATTTCAAAGAGTTCTCTGATTTCCAATTTTACGAAAATATGAGAGCTAAGACTACCTACTTTTTAATGTCTAACTTAATATTGATAGTGTGGAGAAAAGTTGCTACACATGGAAGTAGCAACTTCAAACAGAAGTAGATTAACAAGATCATTAAAAAGAAATAAAGTGATTTTAGAAGAGCAGAATTTTATAAATATCTTAAAAGTGGCCAGCATGGATATGAAAACCATTGTGTACAGATTGCATCCATATTTGGAAGTACCTAATTTGTTGTCAGTTGTTTTCATTATGCATAAAATAAATCTCTCTCCTACTTGAAGGATATAAGGCCAAATTCTGTATTGTAAACTGTAAGAAGAAACACAGGACCTGAGTGACAGCTTGGTGAGGAAGAAAATGTGTGAGATTTTTAGCTCCAAATTGAAGAGTAACAAATTTAAAAGAGAAGTGCCATTAACAGAGGAGCATTACTGTGACTTTCCAAGTGCAGGACCATCTCCTTTAACCTTTGGAAGATCTGAATCCCTTTCACAGAAGGGATGTGCAAGTGAGAATAAGGCAATAATCCATTTGGGGCATTCTTTGAGATTGACAGCATGACAATAGGCTTGAAATCCAGTCATTCATTAGTGAGAGGGAAAGGGCTTCTTCTTCTTCTTTTTTTTTTTTTTAGGCCTGAACACTCAGATCATGTAAAGATACTCCTGCTGAGATGGTGAAGTGATGATGCTGGTGATGGAAACCTGCTTGTTCTAGTTCTGGGGCTGTGAGAAATCAGGGAGAAGGAATTAGGTGGGATAGAAGCATGTGGTGATAGTGCCTCTGAGCCATGGGGTGGGGCATGGGGGGAGTTAGGCAAGGTGAAGAGAGAGCAGCCTCATGGTTTGAGATTCTAGAGGAGACTCCTGGGTGGAAGCTTCATGCTAATCTGGGTGAACCAGCATAGCCAAGAGAGCTGCCGGCAGGACCAGGAAGAGAGTAGTCGATTTAGACTCTAGTCCTCTCCAGCTCATCCTGAAGGCCAGGGGGCTGTCAACATGCCTGCGTGGGCAGGAGCAGGCTGCCTGCGGCAGACACGGAGGGAGATCGACTGGCTGTGGGTCTACTGGAGCTTCAAAAAGGTCTGGGTCTATAGCCAAACACCAGCTAAGGGTAGACTGGTCAGCATGAGGACCCCCAAACCACCACCAATGACTGTGCCCTAGAGGAGAGGTCATGTGTGCCCCAGATGTAGGATGGCAGTAGATGCCAGCAGAAAGCCAGGGGATAGGGTCAGCCAACTGTGCTTCAGAGGATATAAGACAGATACTCTGCCGCAGGAGAAATCGACCATCAAAGAATAGATGTCAGGTGACCTCTGCCTCAGGCACCACTGTGAATGGGAGTAGGGAGGATCTCCACAGAAACGCAAGGTGATGAGCATTGTCCTCAAAAGTCCACCAGCCCCAGCCAAAGCACGAGAGGAAGAGAAAGGCCCTTAGCTGCTGGGGTGCCCCTGCCTACTCAGTCCCCCACCTCACTGAGATTCTCCCCTCAAGTTTCCACACCAGACCCCCTAAAGAATGGGACGGGCCTAGGGAGTCCCACTTTGTCATGTAACATCAATAAAGTTCCCTGAATTCAGCCAAAAAAAAAAAAAAAAAGAACCTTAAGAAATAAAAGATTAGTAGAGAATCTTTGTTCCATTTTAAAGAAGAATTTCCACTCACGCTGCCATTCATTCTCTATTGTCCCATTCATTCATCCAGGTGGAGCAAAATGTGCTTGGGGAAAATAAATACTTCTGAAAATTAATCTCCAGCTAGACCTCTCCCTAAAGTGCAGACTTATATTTAACCAGTTGCCTACCAAATGCCTTAACTTTTGAATATCTCAAACAAAAAAAAAAATCTCCAAATCTGAGCTAATGCCGATCCCTAGCTTGTCCTCCAAGCAGTCTTGCTCATCTCCTGGAATAACTCCATTATTCCAGCTGTGAAGTCCGAAATCTTTTGATTCACCTAACTGTCTTCCTTCAACAGTTAATTTTCTCTATTTTCTCTGCAACACAGAATATGTCCACTTAGTCCTGACTTCCACCACTGCCCTTTTGGATCATGGCTGTTACCATCAGGTCCTGCAATTCATGAAACTGCCCCCAAACCAAATAGAAAAGAGTCCTACTACCTCTGTCACACAATGATGACTGCCCACTTAGGTCAGTGAGTGTGGCGCCCTGGCAGAGGGTTTCTAGGAACTATACCGTCTGTCTCTCCTCCCATCCCCACTGACTTCACACCCTACTATTCTCAGAGTTGTTTGCTCTACTCAAACATGCCAGCACATTTCTTGCTTCATCAGGGGCTCAGCCTTGCTCTTCTCTCTGCCAAAAAGGCTCCTGTAGACAGCCACTTGCTTCATTTCCTCCCCATTTACTCAAATGTAATTCTCCGAATGACGCTCTCCTAGAACATCTTATTTAAACTCCAAAGCTGATTTACTTCTTCTTCATTTTTCTCCCTAGCACTTATGGCTATCTAATATTATTTATATTTATTTTTCTTATTGTTTTCTGACTCCCCAAACTAAAATATTTGGCACATGATCATTGCTCAATAAAGATATGACAGACCGGATGAACATATAATGAAATGTATTTCTGTATTTTCTCCAATCATTTACGTCCCTGGCACATGTGCTACAAATGAACTACATATTTTTGCTAATTGAAGGTAATTCTTTAATAATAGAAAAGCCACCAATAAAATTCTCCATCTGAATTTAGTTATAAAATGACATTTAAACAACTGACCAGATGGATATTGTAAAAAATACCTTAACATACTTTTAATGCTTAGGAAGAAAAGATTTTAATTTGAATAACAAAAATGTCAAATTACTGGGTGAAACCAACTGAGAGGGGAAGAAAAGGTTACTGTAGACCTTTGAAATGTTCCAAAAGTGGAAAATCTGATAGAAGAAAGGGTACATTTAAAGACAAAAATTTGACAAGTACTTTAAACAAGTTATCTATTACAAACATCATACTAGTTTAAAGTGTTTAATTAGGTATTCATTCTGAACTCTCTTTTATTGTTTTTTGATCTTCCAAGGCTTTTTTTTTTTTTTTTCTTATTTTCTCAAATAGAGAGCAAGTTTCTCCAGGGCAAAAAACATATTTACCACTTCACTTGATTCTTTTTCGTTGCTAAACCATAAATATATTAACTTTAAGCAATTTTGCCCTAAAGGAGATATTAGAAAATCTAAGGGTTTTGAAAATAAAATATCAAATCCTTGAAGTCAATGGATGTTATCTTCATAGTATAGAGGAAGAACAGAGCTTAGGTGTCTTAGATTATTTGATACTCTAGCTTAAAAATGAGATGTCCTGCATAAGTTGAGTTTAATTCACAAACAACTGATTTTGTTTTAGGTTACGCTATAAAACAGATGATGCCCATAAATGCACATTAAACTTATTTTTCATGTGTACACAGACCCTAAGAGTTAGTTTCTTCTTTATTGGAAGGCCGAAACGTTACAGAGTTTACTGTCAATTGTGTTCCTTGTTTCCTGGGGGCAAGTCCCAGTATACACTGTTTTTAATTTTACCCACTTGACTATCACATGTAGCCTACAACAAGTTTCACAAGAGTATTTCCTGGCCTCTTTGTGTTTCTGCGTGTGATACATGCCTTAAATTACCATGTACAGCCACAATGAAAGGTCAGAGCTCTCCACTGTTGAAAACACCATATATAATTAGGCTAAGAAATGGGCTATGGAACCAGACTACAGGTAACTTAGTATAAACTACTTAACATTCATATACATCATTTCCAAATCCATAACAAGAGGGAAAAAAGTACCTATCCCATAGAGTTTAATGAGGGGTAAAATAAGATGCTACATGTAGAATGCTTAAAAAATTACCATCAAATATTGTGAATAATATGTGGCTATTAATTTTATTGTGTTTTATATTAGTAGTCTAGTCACATTATGACTTATAAAAATAAAACCCTTGAATGTTTTGAAAAGATTTGTTCATTTGTTTTTCTTTCTCCAAACTCAATTAAGGGACTGTGGCTATTTACTGCTCTTCTACTCCCTATGTACAAAGAAAAAGCATTGAGTTTTAATTTTCAGTATATGAAGCTAAATAATTTTAAAGGGAAAGCAAAGTTTTTGGATTGTTCTGCCCATATTCAAGTCTTTGCAGAATATACATATACAGCACTAGGGCAAACACCTAATTTGAAATAAAAACAGTAAAATCTAACAGAAATCTAACAATAGAAAACTATACAAAGAATACATAATGCTGCTGAACATAAAGCTTTTCTACTAAACCAAATCCCTTGGGTCTACCCACTCCTTTTTACACACGAATGCAAAACTATCTTTTTCTCTACAAGTGAAGTTTCAATATATCATTAAACATTAGTACTGAATATTTCAAGAATTCTTATTTTGCAAGTAAAGCTATAGAGAGAATTCTTTCAAAGGTTTTGTTGTTTATTTATCTTCTATACAAATGAGAGCTCAAGAACATTTCCAGCACCTAAATATCATGATCAAACTGTAGCTTTTTATAATATTCCAGTATTCTTTAATGCCTTTTTAAAATATCAAAAGTCTATTATTTTTTCTGCAAATATAATAGAAGAATTTGGTATTACACCTGAGTACCTAATAAAAAGTACACTGTTATGAATTCTTTAAAAGTATATTTAATTTAAAGAAATATCTGTATTAGTTAATTTTTGGATTATTCTGAAATTGTAATTACTTGTCTTAAATATAGGACAGCGTTACCTAGGCATTTACTAATATGTTCTGATAAATTAATCAAATTAAGCAATTCATGTAATTACACTTCAATAATTAAGACTACTGATGGCTCACAAGTATACATGTTTTGTCTGTTTTTAGAAATAATTTATAGCACAGATGGAGGGCTTTAAGAAAAATCATGAAAATATAGTAGATAGCACTTAGAATGTGACAATTTTACTTCCTTTCCTTTTTTCTTTTATATACTTCAAGAATGAACTTTGAATCCATTTTATAGGGGAAAGTTTAATTCATTTCTCTGATTCATCAAGAAATAAAGTACACTAGAGAGACAGATTTTAAAAATACTTTAAACCTTTCTCCTAAAGCAGAAAGATATACTAAGTTCTTTAGCCCAAAGCTACATAATGCAAAGAATGAGAGAAAATAAATAGTATTAGTTCAATGTCTTTAAACATTATCCATGTTTAAGTAAAAAAGTACATAATTTTAAATAAAAGAATGATCAGTTACTTTGTCAAAACTGAAATAAAAAGTAAAAATGTTAATAGTACATCGGTTGGCCTTAATTTACACACATACTATTTCCTTGTATTTCTTTTAAAAACGTGGTTTAAAATATTCTTTTAAATCGTAATACTTGTGACAATTTGGCAAATGAGGATTTTCAAGCTTTTCCAATAGAAAACCTGATTCCCTCATCCCGGATCTTCATCTCTGGGCAGGACCTCACATTGAAGGCATAATTAAGATGACATTTCCTGCTGAGCACAACAGCAGCCCCGGACATGGGGACATGCCAGGGACTGGGCCATAAGAGGCCTCAATTTTCTCCTTGACACAATCTGATTTCATTTGTCAACATCTCATTATTGCAATTTTCTTTTAATTTTACATGGATCTGATAGCGATCTCTCAACTGCTTCTTCTCGATGTTGCTGGGCTAAGCCAAAACTAAACTGAAGTCCAAAATATCAAAAACACAAGGGAAAAACTGTCCCTTATAATTAGTTATTGCTAAGTACATTCTTAAGTGCCAGTATTGTTTTAGTGTCAATATAGACTTTTAAAAAATTGTACTAAGTTTTGTCCTTCTTTTGCTAAAATAACAAGTGAATGCAGTCATTTTTGTGAATAAAAATGCTAAAACCAACATTTTCAATTAAAACTCAATAAGATAAAAGAAGAAAAAAGTTATAATTTTTTTGATTGTATCTAGTGCAGGCATCTAAATTAAGTACTGTGTGCTATGTTATCTACAGAGTGGCCATAAAGTTTGTGTGCAATTTAAAATAGTTGTCTATGTTGAATTGCACTCAAACTTTATGGTGATCCTGTATCTTCCCTTTATCATTTCATTGACTATCCACAAAAACTCTAAAAGGCAGGTATTTTCCCCCCTCTATACTATAAAAGAGAAACCTGAGAGTAGGAGGTAACTGAATAACTTATTGAGAGTCTGGGCAGAATTCAAATTCAAGTTTGATAGATACAAAAACAATATTCTTTCTACTACTGTACAGAATTTACATTAAGAAATTTGAAAAATATAAGATATGATACGTAAAAATTAATCTACAGTGTCTCATTCTGCTTGAGCTACTATAAATTACCATAGACTGGGTGGCTTTAAAAAGAAAAATGTATTTCTCCCAGTCCTCAAGGTTGCAAGTGTGAGATCGGGGTACCAGCTTTGACAGATTCACTCAAGGGACTCCTTCCTGGTTGCAGGAAACTGCCTCCTGCTTGTTTGTGTTCTCAACCAACCATAGAGAGTGACCAAGCTCGGTGCTCTTAGAGAGAAGGACACTAATCCCATCATGGGCCCCATCCTTGTACCTTATTTAAACCTATTGCTTCTCCAAGCCCCTTCCTCCAAATATCTTATACTGAGGACCAGGGCTTCAACATAATGGATTCTTATTTGAAGGGGGTGGAGCACAAATATTTAGCTCATGGCACACAGAAAAGGATTAAAATTCACTAGAACATTAAAAAAATTAAAACAACTACTATGTGCACCAAGTTACATTTAATTTATGCTGTTAAAACAATAGCTTATGAAATAGCATCAGGGAAACTAATGAATTCTGTACTTTCTATGCTTGTTCTTTTTCACATTTCAGAAATTTGACATATAAGATTAATGATGATTTTCAGTTATTACATTCTTAATAATTGTTACATTAATAACGGCTCAAAACTGCCACAACAATTGTGCTAGTCCAGTTGTCTTATTTGTGTTATTTTTAAGGTGTGTGCATTGTGTACAAATGCTAAATGTGCTTTTAGTTTTATTTTCTAAATAACTTTTAGGTCAAAATATTAATAGGATACAAGTGTTTTTGTTATGTATATGAATCCTGTAATGCTGAAGTCAGGGCTTTACCATGCCTAATACCAGAATAGTGTCCTTTGTACTTGATAGGTAATTTTTCATCCATCACCCCCACTTCCCACCCTTCCCCCTTTTTAGTTTCCAATATCCATTATATCACTTTACATAATAACTCTTACATCTATCATTTAGCTCCTATTTGTTAGTGTAAATACGTAGTGATTGTTTTTCCATTCCTGAGATACTTCACTTTGGAAAATGGTCCCCAGTTCCATCTAAGTTGCTGCAAATGACATTTCATTACTTTTTATAGAAGAGTAGTACGTGGCGGCGCCTGTGGCTTAAAGGAGTAAGGCGCCAGGCCCATATGCTGGAGGGGGGTGGGTTCAAACCCAGCCCCAACCAAAAACTGCAAAAAAAAAAAAAAAGAAGAGTAGTACTCCATGTTACATACAGAGGGGTGCCAAAAAATGTATGCACTTACACATTTTAAGAACGGAAAAAATCTATATTAAAATTGTAATACTAAGTCTCACTAACTCCTGCAGTTACAAGAGGTGTTCAATAGTGGCTTGTGTTCATCTTCTATTATGGGTATTAACTAAGTATTACAACTTTTTCTTTATCTACTCATGAATTGATAGGCACTTAGGTGGATTCCCTATCTTTGCAACTGTGAAATGTACTTTGACAAATACTGGAGTACAAGTATCTTTTTGATCTACCCAAAGGAAAACTGTCATTATATCAAATGTGATTTTAAATTGATATTCTTTTGTTGCTATATGAAAACAATTAAAAAAATGGACCAGTGTCTCAGAATTGGTTAAACAAAGCCTAAAAATAGTGGTGAATGTTGTCAGGTCCTTTACTAGAGTCAAATGTCAAAACATAATGTGAATCTCTTTGTGCTAGAACAAGCAGTGACAAGAGAGGGG
The DNA here is from genome assembly GCA_963574655.1 of Perodicticus potto. Lineage (NCBI taxonomy): Eukaryota > Metazoa > Chordata > Mammalia > Primates > Lorisidae > Perodicticus > Perodicticus potto. Next base: position 22,176 of record CAUYRH010132569.1, read on the forward strand.
AAAACGGAGCGCAACTCAAATACTTAAAACTCGGACTCTGAAGTTTCAAGTACTTAAGTTGTGATTCTTTAATAGCTAGATCTCAGTGTACCATGTAAGAATTTAAATATACTCACTTTTTCATTGTTTTCAAAATAAGCTCAGTAATCTCAGCAGTAAACAAACAAAAGTTTTTACAGAACAAAAGCAAAATAATGTTTTCCATGATGAAAGGGATAACTTCAGTCGCCAAAGATGAGAAGGGATGGAAAACAGGGACTTCAAATTGATTCTCCTAGAAGCAAAGCCATGTGTATCCACACTATTTCAGAGAAGCTTGTAATTTCTCTTGTAAGAGAAAATTAATGATAAATATTATACACTCAAAGCATCATGAAAAGCTCTTGGCAAAATGTCTCCATCAATGAACACTGTTTAACATTGTATAATGTCAACATGGGGGAGCCATACCATTTGGAAAGGCAATCCATTCCTGTCTCCTGGAGGAGGTAGTAGACATTGCATTTTACAGGTGATCAAACCACTGATGTGCAGAGGATATGGTCTTGATAAATGTGCGGAATAAACTGGAGAGCAAAAAGCTTTGTAACTCCTGGTACCAGTCATACCAGTGAACTAGGACTACAAATGCAGGAAAGAGGCAGTGGGTTCAACATTGGAAGAACACAGATACTTTGTGCAGAAGGGAAAGTTGGCATGTTGAAAAAAGAATTAAATAAAACTCAAATATCAATGCAGATATTTTATTTATTTGAAAAAAGCCAAGAGTTAAGCACAATACTTCTGATCTTGATTTAATGTTGAAGAAAATAATAAAAACTGTGAATCTAATCATGTATTTTCAGTGTTGTTAGTAAAGAAATAGGTAGTGAATCTAAGCCTGCCTTCTGCACTGAGGTATGCTGACAAGGGGAACAAGCTCGCGCGGGTTTTCACAATGAAGGTTGAGATTATCACATTTCTTGCTGACCTTGACCATGCTATTTAACCCCATTTCCAAGATTTCAAGTGGCATGTCCTAACAGCCCAATATCAGCAATACGTTCAATTCATTGAATAGTCTAAATCTATCACATCAGGACCAATATATTTCCAACTGGGTTTTGAGGATCAGAAAGATTTAAGATAACAGAATAGCTGCAAGTTTAATCTATGACCATATATAGTGGGTTTATATATTTCTTAGAGAGGGCAATTGATGTCGTATTGGTAGGCATATCTAAAAACATCGAATGTTGCAATGAAACATGAAAATGTAATTCCTACTCCTGCATTCAACTGAAGAGTATATAAAAATATATATTTATTGTTATGTCCTAAGATAAAATATTTAACCCTTTAGGTTCTGAGTAAGACAAGCTTTCCAACATAACTCTTAACATAGTCCTAATATAGACTCTTAGTTTGACAAAGGTACTTTCCAGCAAAATATCTCACTGCTTACTCTGGTTAGCAAACATCCAAATCTGCCAGTCACCAAATACTCGATAGGGCTCATTTTCACTGACATGTGAGTTAGCATTCCACTAAGTTAGGGGAAACAGAGGGGAGGTAAAGATCAGGAGGACACAGAGAGCAGTTCCAGAACTTAAGATGTACCTCAGAATATTTATCTTAAATCTGCATGCAAGCAACAATAAAAGATGCTATTACTGACACAATTTTATGATATGAAATAGTCATTTTTAAACTGAAATTCAGCTTCGTGTTTTAGCTACATATTCAATATCATACCTGTAACTATGTTTTCCAATTTGCATTATACTCTTCTTGACACTGACCTATTGGGTAAAGACCAAATTCTTTAGTGAAGTATGTAGTGATCAGTGATCCAGGCTCTGCTTTCCTTTTCACTGTTTTGTCTCGCCACTGCCTACCTCTTATTTCTGGAATAACAAACTACCTGTAGTTCTCCACATCCACATGCATTTCTCTTACCTCCATAATTCTGTTTTTGCTATTTGCTCTGATAAAACGCATTTCCTTCCAAGATAGCCACCCCTTCTCACTCAGTCATCCTTTCTGGCTAGCTCCCCCTAATCATCCTTTCACACCACTGACTCAGGTCTCCGTGACTCTGTCTCTGATCTCCTGTCTTCTCCTTGTTCAGTTAGATGCATTTTTAATGCTTGGTGACACTGGTATCATAGGTCTTATATAAACACATTTTTATTTTTATTTCAAAATGCTGAGGGGGTACAAATGTTGTTGTTACAGGTATGAACTGTGTAGTGCTCAAGTCAGGGCTATTCGTGTACCCATTAATAAATTAGTGCATATTATACCTGATAGGTAAGATTTTATCCTTAATATCCCTTCCTCCCCTCCACTCTTCTTAGTTTCCAATATCCTTTACACTACTACATGGCCCTGTGTACCTATCATTTCAAATCACCAGTTTATATGCCTGTCTGTACTTCTGGACTGTGGGAATTTCTAATTTCCTTTCTATTCTTATATATCCATAAACTAGTATGACATCTAACACATAGAAGGCATATGTATAAATGAGTGAATGAATGCTCAATTTTACCTGTGAAGATGGGAGTACTGATAAAGGTTTTACAGCTTTACTAAATTAATTCTTCTAATGTTACTACTACAGTCACAGTCCATAGCTGACCACGAATAGTGGGGTAAATCTTGACAAGACAGACAGCTGTTTGTGATGCGCAGTTATGGATCTGCTCAACAAATATCTGAATTTTAGAACTTGACGTTCATGTAACATTCGAACTTTTTGATATACCATTCTTAATGTGTGTGTCATTTTAATGACACCAAACTTTTGCTTCTTAGCACTTAGCTCGATCATACTGAAGAGAAACTTAAGAAAATGGGAAACATATACAAAAATAATTACATTCAAGACTAAAGTATATAGTCTTGAAATGTGCATTATCATATAACTTTCTTGGATGAAAACACATTAAGAAGAAAATAAAGTATCAAAGAATAATACTTTTAAAATCAGGATGAAATCTTGGCATTCAATTTTATGACAGAGAATATATTTAAGTAAATTTCAATGAATTCTTATTGAAATTTGCAAAGGGAAAACATGTGTTTATAAAAACTGTGGTGCACTAGAAGCATATGATAGAGTCAACATAAAAATAAGTACATCCCAGGTTAGGAGCTCTGGAAAAATTCTTGACAGGTTGTCTGGGCTGGCAATTGCCCTGCCTTGGCAAGTTCTTCTTCAGAACATAGCGGACAAATGTTTCTGTGTACTTAGAAAAGACCTCCAGGGGAAGAGGAGTCATAATCTCCCTTAATAATTCACTAAGCCTTTTCTAACATGGAAGCTAAATATAGTTTAGCACACAAGTCAGAGGCCATATTCTTTGGCTTTCACTTCGCTGGTGAATTAAAATAGCCTAATTCACTGGGTAAATGCAGTTTGATTTCTTCCAGGCATCTCAGAGTTATACCAGGAACTGCATTTGCCTTTCCTATCTCCTTTTCTTTATAGTCGCTACCCCACTCCTCAAATCTGAGCGTCATCCTGGATATACTAGTTTTTCCCTCTTCCATACGTGTACATGGAAATAAAGCTCCATATTTTACCATTTCTTACTCTGAAATCATCCTTCCTCACAACTCTGAGGTCTTATTTAAAATAAAGTAGCATCCTAACTAATCTCTTTACATTGGATTCTATCTGCCTTCCTGTTTCTAGTTACACAGGAAAACACTCTTAGTATTATATATAACTAAGATACTCTTAGTACAATAGACACACAAAGAGAGATGCAAAATGTATCTCTGGAATTGTTCCACATAACTTCCTGCAGATACAATACACATATGTACACAGAGACAGAAGAAGGAAACTAGACAAAATTACACCAACTGTTAACAGTGTCTTTTGTACCAACACAATTTCTTTTACACACACACAAACACACACACAGCCCTCAGTATTTGTGGGTTCTGCGTCTGTGCAGTCAATCAAAAGCAGATTGAAAACATTTGGAAGAAATTAAAAATTACAATAAAAACAATGGAAACAAAAATACAGTATAATGACTATTCACATATTATTTATATCATACTAGGCATTATTAGTAATTGAGAGATAATTTAAAGTATGTGAGAGGATGTGCAATAGACAACATGCAAATACCACGAGAGCCTTTTTATATAAGGGACTTGACGAGCATCCATGTTTTCGGTATCTGTGGGGGTCCTGGAACCAATTCCTTCTATATTCTGAAGGACTACTGCAAATATATACAGCAATTTTCCTGCCTTGGCAAGATCATTTTTAAGTACCAGTAAACAGATGCTTCTGTGTATTTGAAAAATAACTCGCAGAGAAGGAGAGTTATAATCCCCAACATATACATACATATATATAAACACATATATATGTAACACACTATGCAAAACTATCCTTCATAACACAACATATATATGTGTGTGTGTGTATATAGTGTCACATACTCTTTGTGCAAAATTGTGATTAATGTTATAAAGGAAAACTGCAAAGCACTAAGACAACATAACAAAGAAGACTTGATTGAAAATGAGCCATCAAGCAAGGCTTCTTTGATGAAAGACCATGTGAGCTGCACTTTGAAGGATGACAATGAAGAGTTGATTCCTCGTGGGGTGTTGGGCGAGTACTCCAGACAGTCAGCTGGGCGTGAAGCCCCAGAAGCAGAGCAGAGAGCAGTCCAGAAAACCCAGCAAAATAAAGGCACGAGCAGAGGGTCAGGAAAGCAGAAGTGGTATCCATGTCAACGTGTCTTTTTCTTCAGTCACCACCTATTTATATGTCTTAATTTATGACCGCAAACAATTAAATAAAAAATCACTCCCCCCAGTGATATTCCTGATGCAATCTCGTCATGTGGCTCCTCTGTTCCCTGGCACATTCAGGACAATATGAAACATCCATAATGCATAACCAATGCCACACTCTGGCCATGTTCTGGCTAATGGCCTGTACCTCTCTCCATATCTCACAATCCTCCGAGTCTCCATTCAACCTGAGCAGCTCAGGGCCCCTGAATGAACACGGACAATAACTCTTGGTGTCTAAGTCAAGCACACTCTCCCCTCAAGGCCTCTGGCTCACCCGTATGACATTCAAAACTCAGTTCCTAGGGCAGTCTTCCAGGAAACACATCCTCGGTACTAACATACACGGTTGGGAGCGACCGCCCTGCTTCCATGTCTCCATGTGTGTCTCTCTGGCAGAATCCAAACATACTCAGGTAGAAATGAGTATGATAAAAGATACAAAGGATGCAAAAGATAAAAGGTAAAGAGCCACAATAGTAATAAGTTCATCAAAGAAAAGCTTAATTTTTTATAATAAAATTAGGAAGTACCTAGTATATAATAAGATCCATTTTAGATTCATTAGAAGAGTAAATAAAGAAATTCCACACTAAAGTTTTATAGAAACTTTGTTCTAGCAATAAAATGGGAATGCTAATACCTATCTTGCAAGCTCTCATGGCTGATGTGAGTATAACAGAAAATGACATATATTTAAAAGGTTATAAAATATAGATACAACATACAGCTTTTTCACTCTGTCACCTAAGCTAGAAGGCAGTGGTGGGAGCACAGCTCACTGCAGCCTTACACAGAACACAAAAGCCAGAAACAAGAAGAAGGCTGAATTTCACATAATTTCTCGTCTTAAAGGAACAATAAAGCTTGAGATCTTTTCCTCCATCAATTTCCCACAAGCCATCAACATACAAGTACAAAACAGCTAAGTTTGAGACAGATTGTTTGGTTTTTATATTTATAATGGCCTCTGAATTTTAAAACATACCTGCTTTTTATTTTAGCTATGTTCTTATCTATCCCTGTTTTTACTATGATAAATAAGATGATGATATCAGCAAAACAAATCCAGCTTCTTTCCTATGTCATTAATAGATTGTAATACAAGCCGTAAGAGATTGTAAAATTGATCCCGAGGGCACCCCCATCATTAACCTTTTTCCACATGAGAAATCAGTCATTTATTTCTCAGTTGCTGTCTATCCAGTCTGTAGTTTTAAATTTGAGAAGGGAATTTTCCTCTCAATTTTTCGTCATCAGCTCTTCTTAGCTGGACCGTGTAAAAAGACTTTTACAGAAGTTCGGAAATACAGTAGCATTTCCTTTCCCATATAACATTTGCCAATCTAGTTCATTTATTGGATATCTTTCAGGCGAGGCTCTATTTAGGCTTCAGTAGAACATTATTTAAATGCTCTAATAGCACAAATCAGCTGGTTTTCTTTTCAACTAGGTTAACAAATGACACAACATGAGGAAATGTAAATTTAACTTATCTGCTAGACTAATGCAGAATCCAGTAATTACATTAAATTTAATTTACTAAGCTAGTGTGGTATGCTTAATGGAGTTCTCGCTCCAGTAATAAAAACATACTTTAAAAAAAGTTTTAGCATGAACACAGAACTAAGCCTCTCCCCCAAATGACAAGTCATAAGTGCATTTACAAACTTACAAGTCTTTCTTTGATTGTTGTTCCTTTAAATTCTATTTCAAAGAAAAAAAAATGATACTCTCTTTTGGATGGACCGTTTCTTCAGTCCCAATTTTATTCTCCAGGTGAAGAATGCAAAATCTCTTGAAATAGAAAAGATTTTGAATATTAACCTTCCTGCTAAAACACATTTCATCAAATACCTTAGGTATAATAAAAAATTCAGAACTATATTATAGAGGCTTGAAAATATTTTCTCAAAGGATTTATTTCTAATAGAGCTGGTGACTTTGGCAGTTATTTCTAGGCATAAGCTAAAGATGTCTATGAGAAAATAATAGGAAGAAAAATAAATTTACTCAAGGACCAAATTGACTTTATCCCCAAAGAGAAAGACTTCTGTTTTTATATAGTTTCCTCAATTGTGGTTATTCTTCCTTCCACATTAATTCTGCAATACTATGATGGGGTTAAGTGTAATGGAACATCAATAACTACAATGCTTATGAGAACAGCTTCTAAAATACTGATGCTAGATAGCCTTTATTTTTAATAGAACTGATGAAAATATTTTAAAAATTAATTAATGAAAGCTGGCATGAATTAGGGAACAACTATAGATCAGGCACAGATTTAAGTGCCCCCTATAGCACACAGAAGTTTTCCGGGAAAACTTTATCTCCTTATTAGAAATAAAGTAAAATGATTTTCCGAGTCTCAATGTTGAAGGAAGAAGTATCTTTTTCAATATTATATCATTATAAATAAATGTTTATAATGAAAAAAACCAGTATTTGGAACACATACCTTTAAACATAGACCTTTATCTCAATTTCAGACTATTTATTCTGAATACAGTAATCCCACTCCTGGAACTCTACCAAAAGGATAACGCATACTCGTTGCCATGTGATAATCTGTGACCAATGCTAATGGCTTACCACACTCCTAACCTAGAAACCAGGGAAGATCGAAGGTGTATACTGATGACCATGGTAACTCGTAACCCTAGAAACCAGGGAGGGCACTGAAGGTGTATATTGATGACCCTATCTTATGCATGCAATGTTTCTAGAAAAACTTATTAAATATTCATCACAATCAAATCAGAAAAGTATAATATTCTGAAGTGCAGAAGAAACAGGAGAAAATGAAAGTATAAGGTTTGTTGAAGAATATCTTAGATAACAGAAGATGTCAAAGCCGGCATTTAAATTTGTTTTTAAGTTTTCAACACATACTGAATTTTAACTGTTATCACAGAGAATATAAGGTTAAAAGAAAATTACAGCATATTTCACTAAAATGACATTTCTGTTATTAAAAAAAGCCTAACTTTTCATTATAGGAAAAAAAGAGGACTATAGCACAATAATTGTTTCCCCATAGCAAACTGACTTGGTATATTAGGTGGATAACTTTTCTACCTTTATCACTGTGTTGCCAAGAAGTGTGTTGTAAAATGCTGAATGAATAAAAGGATTTCCCCAAATTTTAGAGGACAAAAAAAAAAAAAAGAAAAAAAGAAAAAAAAATCCATTCTCTTTTTCTGCTACAGAATTAAAAAAGAAAAGTCATTTTAGAAAATAGTTATTTAAAATAGATTTTCATCAATCAATCAAAATACTTATTGAGTAATAACAACTGTTCAGTAACAAATAAAATACCCGAGAAGAGCAATACTTATGTTTAAGAACTTTGCAAAAGTTTTAATAGTTCTGAAATAGCTTAAGAACTATTACTGTGTGAAACAGTAACAACCAACATTTACAAAACAACTTGAAAAAATTAAAGACTGACCCAAATTAGCATTAAAATGATGGTGCTTAGTACAGATCAAATGTAAGGATTCAGAACTGACTCAAAAGTAGAATAGAAGGGAGGAAATTTCCAATTTTAATCAAACAATATTGTTACCTGTTGGGACTGAGATTCATTTAATACTTTTTTAGACAAATAGCTGCAATTGACATAATGTTAAATGGAAGTACCAAATATTCACTTTTTATAGTAATAGAAAATAAAAATGACAATGTTTGCATGACCTAAGTTTGTGTGTGTGGGAGCACTATCTATGTTTTCAAATATTTCTGGCCAAAATGATTAAAATGTTAAAAATAGGAATGTTATTGTCTTTACTTCTCACTGTAGTAGAATCTTCTTAAGGCTATAAAAGAAACAGAACTACGAATTTTTCTACACAGACAAATTTTTTTGAAACTATTTTGCATATGAAGCTCAGGTAATTCTTAAAAACTCAAAGGAATAAATCATAACAGCTGCTTCCTTTTCCCTAAATGATTGCCTTTTTGGACTTTGTACCTTCCAAATGTTGAGTGAACTTTAAATGTCTTTTAATGTGAGTTTTTTTCCCCCCACACCAGCAATCAATGTGACGATTATACCACACCTGCTCTTCTGTTTAAGTTTCACTTTTCTAAACTAAGCAGGACTCCAAGAACTGAATTTACCTTTCTGATTCTTGTTTAAAAAATGAGCCGATGGAATTTTTACTAATTTGTGACCAGGCCTCTCTAGTGTTTCAGAGACACCTCATTCCATGAAGGGCAGTTAACACCTGTAAGGTAATTATATCTACCAAATGCTGTTGGCCAGGAATATGAATATATAATTGTTGCTGCCATCTGTTAATTGCTCTATTTCAATCGCTTAATTCATCATATATATTTACTTGACATCCACATATTTTAAAAGCCTCTAGAGATGTTATATTTGCTGGTAGCAGAATTTGTTAAGTCTTTATGTTGTTAAGATGGAATTTTTAAGTCTTCGAAAAAATACACAAATTAAATGAATAAAAAAGGGTATATGGTTGTGGAATTGGGAGTTAGGGTTATTCTATTGGAAGGAAACCTGAACAAGAATGCAAATCATTTTCAGAGGTAACAGAAATTTGATAGAGAAGATAAGAGCAGATTGGAAGATAGCAGGATAACGAAAGTAGAAGTCCTTACTTGAAATCCTATCAATCAAAAAAGCACTGTTGAGCTCTGTCACGAGAAACTCCCAGCAAAAAGGATGATAACTCTTGATGCCAAGAAGCTGAAAAAACATTCAATGTATCCCTGTCCTCATGGTTTTACACCTTAAAGTATAATAGAACCCTAAAGTTCCACAGAAGGATTCAGAACTTCGGCAAATGTTTGACACATATTGTATTTATGGTGTTTTACCTATAATAAATGCAATTACACAGGTTTGAAATCTACTAGCCATGTGACATTAGGTAAGTTTTTTCATTTCTCAGTATCTTGGTTTCATAGCTGACAAACCAAGGATAAAAGCATATAAAGATTAAAAGAGAATATATGTAGGGCACTGCACATCAGTGAACAGCATATGATCCAGGATTCAATACATACTTCCTATTATTATTATAATTATCATTGTTAAGATAATTCCAATGCATGGTAAACCAAAAATATATTCAAATGCGTTATAGATTAAGCTTTTCTGCTGGCTTCCTTTGCCATGTTTATGCAGACTGTCAAACATTTTATGTATATTGGTGGTATACATGGATGGAGCAGTGGCTCCTAGAAAAACATCAACACATGGAACTTCAGAAAGGGACTTTATTTGGAATAAGGCTCTTTGCAGAGGTATTTAAGTTATGGATCTCAAGATGAGGTCATTCAAGATTTGGGTGACTGTAAATTTAGTGATGAAATTCCTTTCAAGAAAGAGACTGAGAAGAGGGTGGCGTCTGTGGCTCAAAGGAGTAGGGCGCCAGCTCCATATGCCAGAGATGGTGGGTTCAAACCCAGCCCCGGCCAAAAACCGCAAAAAAAAAAAAAAAAAAAGGAAGACTAAAAAGAATAAAACAGAGGAGCAGCACCTGTGGCTCAGTGAGTACAGTGCTGGCCCCACATACCAAGGGTGTCAGGTTTGAACCTGGCCCCTGCCAAACTGCAAACAAAAAAATAGCTGGGTGTTGTGGCAGGTGCCTATAGTCCCAGCTACTCAGGAGGCTGAGGCAAGAGAATCGCCTAAGCCCAGGAGTTGGAGGTTGCTGTGAGCTGTGATGATGCCACAGCACTCTACCAAAGGTAATAAAGTAAGACTCTGTCTTAAAAAAAAATGAAAAAAAAAAGAATAAAACAGAAATGCAGGGAAGGTGGCTATGTGGAGAACCATCTGGAAATCCTAAAATGGCAAGGAAACCCAGGAGTCATCAGGAGCTGGGAAAAGCAAGGAAAGATTGTCACTAGAACCTTCAGAGAGAGTACAGAGCTTTAGACACATTGGTTTTTAACTTGTGACCTCCTGAACTGTAGTTTCAATTTTGTGGTAATTTTGAGCCTTAGGAAATTAAGGCACACAGTAGCATTTTTTGCACTTTTTGCACTGACTGTTTTTATTGCAGCCCTGCATATATGTTCCAATACCATTGCTCAAGCAAGAACACTACCTTTTTTTTTTTTTTTTTTTGCTGTTTTTGGCCGGGGCTGGGTTTGAACCTGCCACCTCTGACATATGGGGCCGGCGTCCTATACTTTGAGCTACAGGTGCCACCCAAGAACATTACTTTTTAAAAAATAAATTTATTCAAATTTCTCACTGCATTGATTTTCCTTAGATTTACATAGTTTTTACCTAATGTGCTTTTCCTGTTCCAAGTTCCTAATCAGGATAAATCATCACATCATGTCTCCTCAGCTCTGTGACAATTTCTCAGACCTTACCTGTCTCAAGGACCTTATGGTTTGAAAAAATACTCATTAGGGATTCTGCAGAACGTTCTTCTACTGGGACTTGTCTGGCATTATTTCTCATGATTAGAGTAGGGTTTTGAGAGGGAGACCAGTGGGGTAAAGTGCCATTTTCATCACACCATATCAAGGGCATGTTCCATCAACATGACTTACCCCTGGTGCTGACCTTGACTACCTGCCTACATTAGAGCCCACCCAGAAGATAAAAAATAATATCTCCATTAATCCTTAATTATACCTGTCCCTAATCCATCTGTTTAACACATCAGCTATCACATAATATAATGTTCACCCTTTTGCTATAAAAGGTAATATTCATATGTTCTTGAGAGTAGGATGAAGACATAGTTTCTTACAGATCAAGTTAGAAAGAATTGACATTTCAAGTATATTGAATATTATTATTTATTTATTTGCTTGTGTGTGTGTGTGTGTGTGTGTGTGTGTGTGTGTTTTGGCTGGGGCTGGGTTTGAACCCACCACGTCTGGCATATGGGGCCAGCATCCTACTCCTTTGAGCCACAGGTGCTGCCCTGATGATATTTATTTGCTTTTATCAAAATACTGTATATGAATATCTCTTCATTTATTTGGATATATTTTTATTTCTTTTACCAGTGTTTTGTAATTTTCCAAATATAGATCCTATATATAGTGTTAGATTCATGCTGATGATATAGGATGCTATTTTGCAGAACAAGCTCACATTGTTGATGCAAGGTCACATATGACCTGCAGGAAAATTGGCGTTAATGAAATTTAAACTCGCAGGTTAGATTCAACATGTAAACTATATAAACGTGGGTATAAATAAACTCTGAGTATCTGGCTAAGCAGAACATTGTCGTATCTGAGATGATTTTAAAACGGTACCTTATAATAATTTGGTATACTGCACCCAAATTAAATTTCTTTGCTGTTGAGCAGTAGTTAAATTCTCTTAGAGATTCAGCATTGAAAAAAATTTTTAATTATTCCTCATTCAAGTTATGGATGAACTAAATAAGAGATTATCCTGGGACTGCAAAATCCACTATCAATATATCTTTTTTTTCTCAAATACGTGAGTTATCTCTATGAATCAGGATCATCTGGACACCATGAAACCAAAACAGAACTCAGAAATCAACTAGATATTGAGGCCAATATAAAAGCCAATTTTTGCTTTTATCAAAATACTGTTTTTACTGGTGGGCTTATAAGGAAACTTTTAAATATTTAAAGTACGTATATATTTATATAACTATTTATTGAGTTTCACACTGATTGAATTTTTTAACAGTTTTTTCAATGTCTGCTAAAGAATCACTGACATTCTATATGAGAACCAAAATCCTCAGTTTGTACAGCAAGCCCAAGAAGGTTATCTGCAGTTTCCACGTCCACCTCTGGACACCCTCCACCCTGCAGCCACGTGGCTTAGCAGGCATGGGCACTGTGTTTCAGCTTGGAACATCCTCCCTTCTCTTTCCCAGTCTCCCGAAAGTACTCCGAAACTCTGAGGATCAGTTGGCATTCTCCTTCACAGTGGGCACACACACAGAGTACTATGAGTGGGCCTCATCCTAACACCACCCGGTGAACTCCGGGGGAGCCTGTGTTTCTCACGTGAGGGTATCTGCACATTCTCAGAGCAGAGGAGAAACCACATGATGGCTAACCTCTCCTGGACACTAAAGATTTAGGTCAGAAATTACAGTAAGACACCAGAAGAAAGAATGTAAAATTCACCTGCATTTTTAAGAAATAGCAAAAAAAAAAAAAAAAAAAAACCAAAAACCCTAGCAAGAAATTTTTGTGTTGGGGATGAAGAAGTCAGGCTGTACCCTTGACTCTCTAGAACTAGTCAGCTATTCTTTTCTAATGCTAGAGTTGTTTGATAAGAAAGTTACTTTGTACACTCACAAGCTAATATAAAGTACCAGAAGAGGTTTTTGAAATAGATGACAAATGAGTGCTATACAGAAATGACATGAACCGATACTTCAAAGTACTGTGATAAGAGTCCTTTCTATCTAAGATGTTACTACTGCCCATTTTGAAAAATAAGGCTAAAAGGGGCCTATTGACTTCACAAGGGCATATTTCCACTAATTACATATGCTGCTTATATGAATCATGATTTGTAGAGATAGAGGTCTTGATTTATTCTGGTCTTTCTCCTTGCTTTGAAAGTTATATATTTTGCTTTAACTTGATTTATCCCTTATCTGCTGAAGATGGCATGTGATTCTTACTATACTATTTATTTCTACTTGTTCCGATTATTTTCTGATTATCACACATTTAAGCTCCATGTCTCATCATGTGATTTTTCTGGATAGCTCATAGTAAGCCATGCAGCAGCCCATACAGCCTATGGCTAGGAGGTGTGAGAGTAGTAAGAAATACCTGTAGAGCTCAATAATGGAACACCTTGGTGAAAAGGGCATGGAGAGGGATTTCGCTCTCCTAACAAGCATGAGAGCTCACGAGATGAGGGCATTGGTGAATTGGCAGTCTCTGCACCTGTGCTGTTGAGAGGCATGAGATCAGCCTTATATTAGGCTGGAGGAGAAGGCAGTCGGGAGCATGCGCATTCTATCATGGACCCGCTCACTCTGACTCAGTCTTCTCTCCTGCCTGCAGAATGCCAGCACATCTCTCTGCTGAAGATTACTAAGCTCTGCTAAAGACTAAGATCTATCTATTCTAAGACTGCTTTCCTCTCTCAAAGACTCTCTCTCTCTCTCTCTCCAGCTAAAGTAGATAGCCCTCCAGCACCTAAGAGAAACTGTTCCTGAGCAAGGTAGCTTAGCGGTCCATGTCTGGAACCTAGTTAAGCCAGGCCTGAGACCTGGCCAGTCTTGGGCCCTGACAAGCAGTGGCAGCGGTGGGATGTAACAAAGCCATCCCATTATTGCTATTCAAAAATGATGTACTATTCACCAATATTATTCATGCATACTGTATGTGTTCATTTATAATATGGTTTGTCTGAAAAATAAAATTGTCTTGCCTTACTTGTACCTGAATCTACTGATACAATATGGTACTTCTACACTTTTTTTTTTTTTTTCCTATTTGATCACCAACTAGCTTTGATCATCAGAAAGTATTCACCTGAATTAAGGTGATGTTCTCAGTTTCTTCTCTTTCTGTTACTTTCATAAAAGGCACTTTGCATAGTATTTGAAACAAGAGAAATTACTTAGTAAACATTTGCTAAATAGAACTAAAGAAAATAAAATAATGCTGTTCTTTTTCCAAGACAGAGGAATCATGATGAAAGTGAAGTGATCTATCACTCCTAACAAAAAGCAGCATATATACAAGAATATATAAACATAATGGCATATGCAACACATTTACAAGTCGAACATCATTACCTTCAGAACAATCTCAAACTAATAGTGTATTTAGAAAAAATTAAGGTAGTGCATTATATTAGGCATGTCCATATTCCCATTTTGTACACAATTTATTGTCATTTCACAGCTAGATGTGTCATCATGTCAGTTGAGAACATTAATCTTGCTTGGACTGGAAAAAAAATACAATTCAAGGAAAGCAATGAAGCATTTCTATCTTTTGTGTTTAGAGGCTTTCTGAGCGTCATCAGATAATGTTGTATTCAGACAATCACTGTGCCCATTGTGAATGTACAACTCTGCTCATATTTCTTCGAGAGAAGATTTAAGACTATAGCAAAAATAGGATACAGTATATTTGATTTAAGTCATATAATGTTTTCAGATGACAATACAGAAATTAAATAGCAGCTGAAGTCTAAAGAGTAAGGCCTCTTAATGAGGAATACAATGTGTTCTAATTACTATAGACCCTCTAAAGTTGATCACCCAAGACAAATTGGTCAACATAAGGAACTAGGCCTACTGCACCAATCAGTACATGTAGTGCACGTCTGGTTTATGAAAATGAGGTCAAATTAAGGCTGTGGTCAATGTAAGAAGGTGGTCAACTGGAGGGGGCATCTACTGCATTTTGAATATAATTTTTCTACATTATTAATATTCATTTCTTCATACAGCTAAAATACCAAAGCCATTTCTGCAAACATTACATTTTCTAAAAAGATATGCTTTCAATAATAAAACTTCCCATGTACAGAAAGCCTGCTCTTTTTCTGATCAAGAACAATGGTCATGCTTTATTGCCAGGCCATATGTGGAAGTCATAAAAAAACCCCAGTGTCTCATCTCAGTGACCGGTCTACCAACAAGCCAGAAACCGAAGCTTGGTTTGCCTTCTCCCCATAATTTCTCCAAGTCTTATCGAATTTTCCCTGGGTCTTTCGAATATATACACATCTTTTACATACACATTAATCCAAGATAGTGAGGTAAAAATAGGTATTATGGGGCAAAAGGATTTTATTTAGGAAATGCTGGGTTAAATAAATTAAGCAGGGCTATTTACCACAAGACTTATTGAGCCTTGATCTTGTTTATTTTCAATATACTTCTGTAAGACATTTGAAAACTCACTTGGCAGTTACAGTAAATACTTAGGAACTCCTCGATCACTTCACCAATAAACAAATGAATGGCTTTGGTGTAAAAGTGGAGATACTTCACCTCTAACTTTGATATCCAGGACTCTGGAAACAGACATACTAAGAAATAAGGAAACACGTCAATTAAAACTTATTGAAACAACCGAATGATTGAATTACATTTTAAGGAATTTGGTTGGAAAGCTGCAAGTTTCTGGGGTTAGCTCCTGCACTCCAGAATTATACAATTTGTTGTTGCATAAGGGAGCAATGGTTTCCTGTGTTTTATAATTTCCATCCATTTCCATCCTCATGGGATTATAAATGACTACTCTTTGCTCTACTTCCCAGACACCTTCACACAAGCACTATTTTTTCTTCTTGTCTTCCATTTTCAGGAGAGAGAATTGGGGGAAGAGTGGCACAATGAAAAGAAAAATCAATCCCCTAAGAAGCAGTCCAAGGCATCACTGAAATAATGTGCTGCTGATGGCACGGGGACAGAGCTTCAAGCATTCTATTCATGACAGAGCTTTCTTTCAAAGTCACTGGAAGATAAAGAAGCAATTGTGACTTTGGAAATCTTCCAAATAATATAAGCTATATGTTGCTTGAAAAATTACTTCTCTGTTGGCAGAATATGAGTGATCAGGGGTGAGGAGAAGGCTAAACAAGGGACGCTTAACCTAATACAAACCTGTGGGTAGCTGGGCCAGATGAGGAATGACACCATGGATGTTCTACTTTGGGGGTTGGCAGGTGTGCGTTTGAAGACAGGAAGCCTATTAACCACTGTTAAATGGTATAATTAGCTCTTTCCAGTTTCCAGGCATCTTAGCATCTCAGTATATAACAAAAATTCATCTCTCATTGTGGTTTTAGCTGAAAATCTTCTAGAATCCCTCTAACTGCTCATGAACTTAGAAACAATTGAATAGAATGATTGCTGAGTAAGACACCCTTCCCTCAGGTCAAGCAGGGTTGTATATTAACGAGGCTGAGCTTATCTCCTTGTTTGTATGAAAACATGAATTAACTCTTCAAAGATTTTTTTTTTTCACTACATTCACTAGAATGTCAAATTAGAGGCAAGTAATGCTGTGATGATGTTTTATAATATGCATCAAAATTTGAAAACTAAATCTTTGTGGGTTTTTTTTTGTTTGCTTTTGGCTCTGATCTCTCCACTAAAGAAAAATATCACACTGGTTAACAGTTTGTACATAAACTATTTAAACAAATCAGGCCCATTGATGCATAAAAATTATCTCTTCAAAGGTCAGATCCATTTTTCAGACAAATAATTACAAACCACTGTGCTGGTAAAAATTCTACATCTGTAATTAAAGCAATGAAATAAAATGCACACTAAAAATACTGCAAAAGACAAAGGTTAAGTATTTAAGTATTTAAATAGTTGACAGGCTGTGCATTTCTGAAACAAGAACTCGTGTCATCAATTACAGTGCCTTCCTCTGGTTCCCACTTCTCCCAACTGGGCCCCACACTGGAGAACAAGACTAATACTGATGTCTGCCATAAATCTTTCCAGAACCACACTGACGACACCGCTGTTATGTGAACAAAATGTAGGCGTAATTAGTTAAATTCAAGGCATTCTTCACTTTCACTTAGTGTGTATGAATATCACACTCTATCCTCCACAAAAATTTCCTCACCACATAAAACTTGCATTCTACTAATAACACTGCAAGTCTAATTGATAAAACACCAAACAGCAATAGGTATGGCCAGCTCTCCCGCATATTTTTTTTGGAAAACCCTAATGCCGCATAAGGTAGAAAACAGGTCTTACTTTTCCAAGAGCCATACCTGGACATTTGGTTGTTAACATCTTCCATTTTAGTAAGCGAGCAACTGTATACAGAAAGGATTTCAAAAGTTAGTAAGACCAACTTGCATTGCTACTTCTGTTATAAAATGAAGTGGAAGTGAGACATGTCTAATAAGAAGTCATTAGTTAAAAATTAAATTTTAAAAAAGATAGGAGCAAGCTGAAAATTTTGACTTATGGTATTTATATGGAAAGAAATTAATAACATCAACTTTAAAATTACTTGTGTGTTGAAAAATACACGCCAGACATTGGACATGTAATTTATAAATTAGCTGAAATTTTCTTATTCTATTTAACAATTTTAGTTCAGACGAGACAAACTGAGTGACACGATTTATAAGATACAATCTCACACAGATCTCTAAGGTTTACTGTAACTCTAAAATTCGTATGACTTTGACATCTAAAGTAAACATCAGAAACATAACATATTTATACATGTCATAAGTGTACTAAATTTGAGAATCTAAAAGTCTCAGTATTTCCAATTTTTATGAACATTTCAACAACAGTATGCAGATATTTTAGATTTTATATTTCCATTGAAACATGCTTAGAACATTATTAAGTTTATGTGCTCATCATTGATGATCAAATTATATCTGAGCTATTGTTATAAAATTTCTTTAGAAAGATAAAAAGGATTCAGATGTTGAGAAAATATATTCCATTAAGTCAAAGTTAAAATTGGATATTACAGTGTGCTAGTAAATAGAAAAGCTACAAGCAAGTAAAAATCAAAACTATTTCCCTACATAATTATCTGTATGATACAGTCTGGGCAATAATGAGACACCTTTTTTACATTGAGAATAATAATAATAATAATAAAAAACTTAGCTGGCGTGCACCTATAATCCCGAGCTACTCTGAACACATTGAAGCAAGAGGATGGTTTTAGCCCACAAGTTTGAGGTTGCAGTGAGCTATGATGACGACAGTGTAATTTAGCCCAGATGACAGAGCATGACCCTGCCTCTAAGCAAATAAATGAGAGAGAGAGAGAGAGAGAAGAAATAATGACCAAGGAAAGATTTTAAACATTAAAAAAAAAATACATTAATGCTGCAGGACCTCACATATTTATGTCAAGTTTGTATCTTTTATTTCCCCCAAATAAATCGTATGGATATAAAATTCCAAATATTTTAAGATGCAAATTCTACTCTTCGATACCAGTGACAAAGCAATTCTAGCATACTATCAGGTTTGACTGTTGGTTTTAAACGGGACTAATAATAATATTACTGCGATATCAAAAAATTCACCAGTAATTAGCAACAGAGTATACTTTGTGGGGATACATATATTTCAATTTCTACAACCAAATGCATCTATATGAAAAAAACAAACTTACATGCAAATTTATAGCTTTTCTTAGATACAGATAAACTTAAAAAATACTCCCACATCTATCTGCCCTTGGTCAATCTTATCTCTTGTCTCAGAGCCCATAATTTGTGAATTCTAATGAAAATGCAAATATTAACTCTTCTAAAGGCTATACTCTGTTTTGCATTTCAAGGATTGTATTTTTCATTACTTAAATTTCAGAAACTTTCCTAGTCACCTAGGGTTAGTTAGTGAGGGTTAGTTTAACCCCGTGTCAACTTGGCTTGGCCACGATGCTCAGCTCTAGTCAAACGTGACTATGCATGTCAGTGTGAAGGTATTTCTTAGATAGGATTAACATTTAATCAGTATACTTTGAGTTAAGCAGATTGCCTTCCGTGTGGGAGGGTAAAGGGGTTTACTGGGTCAGTTGAATGTCTTAAAAGATGAGGTACCCAATAGAGGAAGAAATTCTGCCTCCAGACTCAAGACTGTACCATCAATCATTGCTAGAATTTCCGTCATGCCCTGAAGATTTCAGACTTAGGAGCCTCCACAAATCTATGGGTCAGTTCCTTAAAAACTCAATCTCTCTATCAATAAATAGAGATAAATAGATAGATAGATGACAGAAAGACAGACAGATACAGATCCATAGCCTTTTGGTCTGCTATGTTTCTCTGGAGAACTCTAATGCACCTTCACATTTTCTTTTCTTCTGTATTTAAACCTTAGATAAGGCTAAGTCTAACCACGATTAATGTGCATTCACAACAAAGCATGTGGAATTTCCTTCTTTCCACTCATAGTTCATGGAACTGCTGTTGAACTCTGTTTCTTGCCTGGTTGGAGGGCTGGTTGGTGGAGAGAGCTGGACTCACAGCTGTGATCCCTTCCCTGGAGGTTGGCTGAAGCCACTGTGCCAAAGGCCACCTTTCACTTTGGCTTTGACTACCAGAGATATAAGGAGTTTCTGTGTATAAGCAACTTTTTGCTGCTTCTAGGACAAAAAATCCTGTTCACTTTTTGCTCATTATCACAGACATATAAACACTGGGGAACCAGTTTTTCACAGCTGTTGAGATTTAGCCCAGGGAGTGACCCTGAGGGGTTTAGCGCCAGTTGCCTCAGCACCACCATCCACTTTCAATACCCTTGGAGTTCACTGGAAGCTACTCCATTCACCCCCTTTTTAGGAGGAAAGCCTTCTTAAGTAACTCTGCATTAAGATATCCTGTGTCCTCAAAGCCTAGAAGTGCTGCTGATTCCAAATGCTGTTGATTTGTAACAACGAAACCAAGTCTATGAAAGGTATTCTGGAATCACCCTAAATTATACAATCATAAATAGATGTTGAACATTACTATCAAACAGTCAAACAAAGAACACTAACTGATAGAGTTTTAATATGTCATCAGATACACCTGAACTATGTCCCCTCCAAATTCATATGTTGAAGTGCTAACTTCTAGCACCTCAGAATGGGACTGTCTTTGGAGACAGGGCTTTTAAAAAGGTGATTAAGTCAAAATGAATCCCTTCGGGTGCCCCTAATCCAAACTAGTTGACTGGTGTCTTCATAAGAGAAAAATTGGACACACGGACTCCCGGGATGTGTGTGTACAGAGAAAAGCCCACTGTGAGGCCACAGTGAGAAGGCCTCGGAAGGAACGAACCCTGCCAACACCTTCATCCCAGACTTCCAGCCTCCAAAACTGTCAGAAAATAACTTTCTGTTGCCTAAGCCACCTAGGTTGTGCTATTTTGTTATGGCGGCCTAAGGAGAATAATACAGAAGGTGTCAGAAAATGAGGAAATAGAAGAACATTGGAGAAAAATAGCACAGTCAAGACTTGGGGTTCTTTCCTCAAACACACATACCACCTACGCTTTCCAGATCTAGGATCCGAACGTGTAAGGGAAGATGCACAATTTAATAGCCTGGCATCCTCAGGTTCAAGTACATTTCTTCCTAGAAGGTGCATAAGGGTCCATTTTCTAAGCTCCACTTAATAAACATGGCTTTTGTGTGCCTTTTCATGTAACAACTAATTTGAACTGTATAAATTCTTGGTTAGGTACTTTTCCTTGAAATATTGCAGATACTGTTGCGTTTTCTTCAGGTATTTACTAATGTAGAGTAATTAAGAATTTTTTTTTTTTATTTTTAAAAGCCCTATGTTATTTCTTTCTGTTTGTGTGTTTTTGGATAAGGGTGAAGCTGTACTGAATGTGACTGACAGCCACCCAAGACAAGGCACCCTTTGCTCTTGGCTCCTCTGTGATAGCGGAACCCACTTCCCAGATGGAAGCTGGATGCCCAGGTGAGACGCACCCTCCTCATCCAAACTCCAGAACCCAGCAGAGCGTAGTCTGGTGATGTGCCATAGTTCTGAGGGGACCTAATTCTTCTCCAATAGCTCAATGCACTGATGTTCAGAACAGCTAGAATATGTGGGGAAAAAACCCAAACAACTAGACACTCCGACTCGGTCTCTTCCTATCTCTTGGGGTTGTAGTACCCTGCTTATGGGAGCCACACTCTGCAGGAAACCACACGTCCCTTCCTCCCTCTTTGTCATTCAGTCACATGCTGAACAGATATTAAAACAGATAGGTACATGCAGAAGAAGTTTGCTTTGAAAAGCAAAATCTATATAACACAGGAGTTGCTTCCAGTTTAAAGAAACCTTTTATTTTGAATCAGGTTCCACAGAGCTTTCTTACCATTGCAACTTAATTAATGTGAACTATTTCCAGAAGTGTAGCACAGGTAAGCCACCCAATGCATTTGAAAACCTAGTTCCATCAATAAACAGATAGATACATATCTGATAAAGCAAGCACGATAATAATAGCAAAATCTATTTGGTGTGGTGGATGTACATGTGTCCACTACAACATTATCTTAATTATGGCATTTCTGAAAGCTTATGTAACTAAATGTAGAAAAAAAAACTATAGAATTCCTTCCAAATTCCTACAGTAATCTGACCATTAGTCTACATTTTCCATATTGTGAATTATCATCTTTTTTTGAGTCTTCACATACAATTTATTAGGAATTTTAGGGCAGCTGTGTCCCGAGCTGCAAACCGAACACCACTTGAAATAGAAATCTTGATGCATCTTGGCAATAACAAGTATTTATTCACTGAATCCAAATAGCATCCAAGATAGTCTTTTAGAAGGAAAAAAGAAGCTTGTAATATAATCAACAGCTAAAGTAATTATACCCAATGTTGCCACTAGCTAAAATGATATAGTAATTCAAAATTTAGTAAGTCATATGAAACTTCCCAAGCAGTGATTGGAGAGAGTATATAGCTCTTATAAATCATTTCTAAGGATAGCAAGTATTAATCAGGAAACATAAATGGGGATCACCCCACAAAATTGGTGCCTCCCACTTCAGGTATTTTTCTCACCCATCTGAAATATAAACACCTGCCATACAATTATAAAGACACACATATCTGATTCACAAAATATACAGCTTTATAAAAATGAAAGCTTGTTATTATCAAGGGGTGATGTATATCTGGATCTGTGCCAAATTGCTTTTCTTTTAAAGAGCTAATATATTACCCAGTCCCCAAATTAAAGGTAGAAATAAGCCACGTGGTTTCTGGTTTGGGTATCACAAAACACAAAAGAGACTTTGAACATGCACTGTCACTGTAAATAGCAGGTACTAGCCAGAATAATTTTATCTTGCCTAGTAGAGATGGATTTCTGGCCAGCCCCGGATATATATAAAGTAGTTTTACAAACCATGTAATTAACGTTCATTTCTCATTCCTTCTCTTTTTGATACTTTCCCGCCTTATAACAGGGAAGAAAAGATGTGCAATCTGGGCTGCTGAACAGCGGTGAGCAGAGGAGGAGAAGCCTCATGAAATCTGATGTGTCTGAGTGACAGTTCCATAATTTCATTCCTATTCAAGAAGGTTCAATGTTTCTGCTGCACCTTAGAGATTACTGCCTTATGACTTATCCAAAATTTCCTCTTAAATTCTCCTTGTTGCTTTCACCATGATGATTTTTAATTGTATTTTTTAAAAACAAGTCTAATTTTTCTCACCTGTCCTTCTTCCATTAAGTTAAATGACTCTCATTTTTCTTTATTTCTATTTGAGTTACTAATCAATTTCACTTTTTATACTAAAACAATACATGGTATTTCCATTCATCATCTGGGACTCTAGGGAAGTAGATCCTGTCTTTAGAGCATCAGCAATACTGAGCCTTTCAAAGCCTTTTAGTTTTCAGACTGGCAGAATAATGGGAGATAAAGTAAGAGTCTTGTACTTGGGAAACTTAATGGACATATTCCATAATTACTTGAGTGCTCTTTCTGCAGACAGCACTCTTCATCACACAAGTCATGTGGGAAATACAAAAAAATTCCCTACATGACTCTCCCCAAGAGACTTCAATCAAATGGGGAATAGGGGATGCAATTAAGAAATACACACTGGGGTATCTATCAGTGGAAGATTAGAGAATAATGTGAGCTACAGAGGGCTAGAAAAATAGCACGAGGTCAGGGGATAGCAAGGAATGAAGATAATGTGTCTTATGGGAGCTTGGGCTCTGGTCAGAAGACAATGGGAGGCAAATTAGATGGACAGAGAACAACAACATTATGGAGAACCTTAAACATTGGTGGAAGAGTCTGAATTTCCTGCAAGGAGGGATAGGCTTCTGCAGGTTTTGTACATGGGAATCAAGAATATTGGAAGCAATGTAAGAAAAAGCAGCTGCTGTCATCCATCTGCAAAGTGATGAGAGCCCAATAGCTTTAAGGCTATGTCAGACATTTAAACAATAAAATCACACACAAACACTCACACGTCACTAAGTGAAATTTCCTTAAACTATCATGTAAAGGGCTCCTGTCTTCCTGTTGCGTAAAAGTCCCCTCCTGAGATCACAAACAGGAAAATAGTTTTTAACACTGACAAAATGTGAAACTTTTTAGAGAAAGGTCTTGTGGATGATTAGGGTTCCTTTTAATTGTAAAGTCCATGCAGGCAGCAAATCTCTCTCCTCTCCTGTTCTCTCTCCTTGACCTCCATCTGTCTCTCTAACACTAATCCTGATATACAAACATATTTAAAAACTGGTCGCCCTTCACTGACAGTTTTTCATGGGCAGTCTGGACTTCAGAGTCAACTTTCAGGAGCTCTGGGCAAAACAAAGAGTACTAAGGAGTTATGAAAGTAGACTCTTCCCTGGCTCTCTAAATCAAAATGCTGCCAGATACTAATAACTTGGTTCTAACGCTACACTTGAGGACGGCTTGGTATTGCTTCCATGTCTCTAGCAAAATACATTATAATCCTAATACACTGTCATTGACTCATTAAAAATAAAATTAAGCGGCCAGGTGAGGTGGCTTATGCCTGTAATCCTAGCACTCTGGGAGGCCGAGGCAGGTTGATTTCCTGACCTCACGGGTTCCAGACCAGCCTGACCCAGAGCAAGATCCTGTCTCTAAAACTACCCAGGTGTTATGGCGGGCACCTGTAGTCCCAGTTACAAGGGATGCTGAGGAAAGAGAACCACTAGAGTCTAAGAGTTGGAGGTTGCTGTGAGCTATGATGCCATGGCACTCTACCTAGTGTGACAAAGTGAGACTCTGTCTCAAATAAATACAGTACAATACAATAGAAGGCATCAGAGAGGAGGATGCCCACAAATGCTGAGACAGTCTGGCACTACTCAGACATTTGTCACTTCATCTCATTTTCTGTAATAAACAAAGATGTTTTCTCATTTTTTGTCTGAAATTCTACTGCACCCTCATAATGCATTGAGATGCACAAGTTGGAAAACAGCTTCCTAGCTCCTTGTAATTGGCAATATATAGAAGTCACTCTATACCTGGTGACCTAAACGATAAACATATATGGCAGCCAAACCTATTGTGTCACATCTCTCTGAAGAATAAAGGTAAGGCACAATTTATAGTCCAATAAACAAAATGTAAAGATATTAAAATCCCATGGGGGGGGGCGGTGCCTGTGGCTCAGTGGGTAGGGCGCCAGCCCCATATACCGAGGGTGGCAGGTTCAAACCCGGTGCTGGCCAAATTGCAACAAAAAAAATAGCCAGGCATTGTGGCAGACACCTGTAGTCCCAGCTACTTGGGAGGCTGAGGCAAGAGAATCACCTAAGCCCAGGAGTTGGAAGTTGCTGTGAGCTGTGTGATGCCACAGCACTCTATCGAGGGCCATAAAGTGAGAATCTGTCTCTACAAAAAAAATAAATAAAATCCCATAGGGGTGAGACATAATTTGTACAAGTGATCTTTGAAAATGGTAAATTAAAAAAATATAGAATAATATTTTTAGCATTAATTTAAAATAATCCCTTTCAAATAAACACCTCAAAGTATACTTTATAGTGGGCAAATATCCCATAATACACATTAAGAACTTGTCTAAAACATCTCTACCTTATCTGTACCACAGTGAGCTTGAATTATTATGTTGTCCTTTGGTTCCTTGATTCTTGCAACAAAATTGATTTCAATACAATAGTCACTGAGTCATATACTAGTACTTTCTCAATATTTTGTGAAAAGATGATTTTTTTTCCAAAAAGTAGTGACTAAATTATCTGAGGTACTGGATAAACTCTTGGAATGATGATCATCAATCTGTCCATTTTATAGAAAAACATTTTTAGGGGAAATGAACAGATCAACATAAAGTAGGTAGACAAATGCAGTTGGCTTTTCAGATTTAATTTCTTCCCTAGATTTTATACTAGAAAATATTTTTAAATTCACACAAAGGCTTAGTCTTCATTTTAAAGAAATATTCTTACACTGACAGGAATGATCAAATATCCCTTAAGAGTGGGAATTTGTTATACAGAGATGAAAGGGGACTACAGCATTTTGCTTTTGCCAAAGAAAAGACTATTCAGAACCACCCATCATAATGGAGAACTGTTTTTTCTGACTTCAAATAAACCTAATAACTTGCATTTTTATACTAAATGCATTTTGATCATCTATCAAACATACCATGATTTCAAGATTGGTGAGAAAACTTTAAGCATGTGAAGGATTGATTCTTGATGAAGTTAAACTATGAAAGAAAATCTAGAGTATTTTATTTTGTTTAATATTTTATTAAATAGAATTCTCAATTACGGCACCATAAATGAAAATTTGAAAATGTGTAACAAATGTTTTATTCTGTTATAGTAATACAAATTTCCTTAAAGCTAAGGGGAACAATCTTGGCAGAGCAACATAAAATTTCAGAACAAATATTGACACATGTTGTCATGCCTTTCAAGATAAAATAATATCCTTTCACATATGTTGAAAAAGAGACATAAATTAATTTAGGACAAATCATTATTTTTACATTTAAATGCCTCCACAAAAGAACACAGAATCGGCTAAACAAATGTGTAAGGAGATTTTAGAGTATTTATTTACTCACAGATAGCCTAGAAAAATAAAAGCGTAAATAAAACAAATCTCCTCGATTAAAATTCTGTGGAGATTTGGAGTATGAGGTCCTCAAACAGCAAAAGTAATAGGAAAAGATTTTCATCTAAGTGTAAACCTGAGGTACAGCATTTTGACCATCTTTTAAGCAGCTTTACTACGTGCTAAAAAGCAACTGTTCTGAGTAGCTAGAGAAGTATTAATTCAATGTTGGCTGCAAAAGCATTTTGTATTTTTTTGCTTTGTTTCTAAAACTGTTCCAACTCATCTTGGGCTTGGGTCTCTTGACACTCTGCCCTTTTTCATGTAGAGGGATGAATTAAGCAATCTGTTTAATCCTCACATCATACAGAAGAACAGAAGGAAAACATTTAAATTACTTTATGGTTTTACCTTCAATTTTTTAAAAACTATTCACATTTTTAACTGCAGAATGTATAATATATTGTTAGCCTAAATTGCCTTTTTTCCTTCTAAACATTAATTTCTAATAAGTAGTAACCAGCTTTTCTCTACTTAGAAGACAAATAAAAATATGTTAACCTATGTGTTTAGTTACATATTATTAGCATATATGCATATATGTATGTGATGTATATGTAAATACATATGTGTATGTATTAGTATATATATCAAAGATCATATCCATGTAATATAGCCATTGTAAAGAAAATCTATAAACTTGCTTTGCATTCTCTAATTATCACCACAGAACCAGAGAGCAGAATCTGTTCAGAATATGGGTTCAACAAG
Source organism: Perodicticus potto (assembly GCA_963574655.1). Lineage (NCBI taxonomy): Eukaryota > Metazoa > Chordata > Mammalia > Primates > Lorisidae > Perodicticus > Perodicticus potto. Next base: position 49,287 of record CAUYRH010132569.1, read on the forward strand.
CAATACACATTCATTCATTTTTACTTTAAAATTCAAATCTAGAAGTCTGCAGAGAAACTGATAAGCTGTGTAGGAGAGTAGAAAGTCTACCACAGGCCATAGATCCTGCAAACTTAGATTATGTGTAATGGAGTAAAATAAATAAATATCAGCTAAGGTAAAAAAAAATCCATCATAGCTTTCACCCAGGCAAGTTAAACATTGAAAGTACATGGGAAATTATAAACACAACATCCATTGGAAGTTAAAAATATAAGTACTGCTAAGTATATGTACGTATATATACTATATACACATTGCCTTCAGAGATGTGTCTTCCTTATGCAAACATATTTGTTACAGATGAAAATATGGAGGGAATTTTTGAAGTATTTTGCTTTCATAGAGAAATGGATTCAAGAAAATTAGAATGGTGCCGGCCCCATATACCAGAGGTGGCGAGTTCAAACCCAGCCCTGGCCAAAAACTACAAAAAAAAAGAAAGAAAGAAAGAAAATTAGAATGTATAAATTAAAAAAGTAAATCTTAGTTAACAAAAATAAGGACTAATTTTAATAGGGAGCAAATGGTCTTCTATTCATATAATGCCTCCTCTTCCAGCTATGCTGGTGTCACACATACGAAATACACTGCTTATTCACACAAAAACTTCTGTATGATCACATTGGGCATGCTATATTTTAAGCCATTACCAAATGGAGATAATTTGTTAAATTGATTTTCCATATATAACTTCAAATTATTATATCTATTCAAGACATTTATGGTCTCCGACCTAAAATATTGACTTATTTCTTACATACTTCTCAAAACTGATCCACATTAGAAAAATAAGAATATTCAGTACTGTTGTCTAACGCTGATTGGTCCTGAAACTTTACACTCTTCTTTTTCTCCCTTGTAATGTAGATCTCTCCACCAGAAGAGTCTTACCTCCTGAGGACAAAAGGGAGACCAAAGAAAACAGCAGGAGATTGACTTTGAGCTACTAGGTGGCAGACATCAATGAAATAACTCAGCACTTCCCTCTCCCTGTCATTCCCCCAGGACCTTGACTCACCTTCTTGTGTTCCCGTGCAAATGGGTTCACCTCTCACCAGGTACAGAAAGAGAAGGAAACCATACATTCACTTAAGAAAAGCATGTGATGAAAACCTGTGTTAATTATCTGATTGAAATGATAAATGTCATTAGTACCCATAAAAGTGTTTTTTTTATTTTGAATGATGACTGACTTCACTTAAAACATGGTATTGTGATGCTACTTTGTTTTATGTAGCTCTAAAGGAGAGGCTTTCTTTCTATTACTGTTAGAATATTGTCACAATGAGGTGACTTCTTTTTCACCTCAGTCATTACCAATAATTGGACCATCTTCACAGCAGCAATTTGGGCATCTCATTGACTTCCTGCCCTTACCTTCTGGCTCATCACTCTAGCGCTCTCACTCAAAGGATTCTTTGACCACATTGGCACTTCAAGGCCACTGATCTTGTCAATGGCTTGTACCCCTATCCCTCATTTTTCTCTTTACACAGCTTACATTCCGAGCACATCATTATGATAACACACTTTTTTAAGTTTCCAACTTTTTTTCCTCTTAATATTTCGCTAGAGAAACCCCAACTCCAGTTATTCCCTACCCTCTGCCTACTCTGCACTTGTAATGGACTAGTTCAAAGTCACTGAAATATTTTTGACCCATCTGAGTGGGTCCTCATCTCCGGCAAAGGAAGTCTACTACTTCCCTTGATCTATTTACTCCCTTTGTGGACTATTTTATATCTTCTCCTCTCTCCTTCTATCCCTGCTCTCATTCTTGGCTGCTGAGCTTTGTTACTTTTGCACTCAAAAGAGAACATCTTCTTTGTCCCACAACTGCCAAGGTAACCAAGGGGTCCTCTCTTCTAATTGCCCGTTGGCTTCCCCTAACATGGTGCTTATCAAATCAACCATGAAGTACAAACTGCCTCTTCCAGTCTAGTGTGAATTTGTACTTATATAACATATAATAAACATTGATTACAAAATAATGAAATGAAAAAGTAAAGACGTGTAGCATGTATTAAATACCAGCTTCAACACAGACAACCACTACAGTTAACTGCTGTGAAAATTAACTCTCAAGTTTTGTCTTATCTCGTTGTGCATCCATCAACAGTCTAGTGTTTACTGACACAACATTTTGAGTTATACTGTTCCAGCATACTAAACGGAGGTAAGGTGCTTGTTGTTTACTCTTCTGGAACATTCTTCCTCCAGAGAGCCATAAGGTTTCTTCCTTGTCTTTTCCACTTCAGTTCAAATGTCACCACCTCAGAGACCATTGTACCTTATCTCAAAATAAGATATTGGCATCCCTTTTTATCCCCTCTCCCAGAATTACTTGTCTTCATGGCACTTATAATTTACTTGGCATTCTTACATAATTACATTTTATCGCTTATTCTCCCAATGTAAGTTCAGTTCCATGAAGACAACGTCTTTAACATTTTGCTACTGACTTCCCAGGATTTAAATTATATGTACCTCATAGCGGGTATTTAATAATATTGAATAAATGCATGAATTGTATCAAAAATACAACCAAAGATAATGAGCACATTATTATCACAGGTTTTTGGAGAATTGCAAAAGGTTTCTACGTGTTCATAAATACCCCTATATAGTTGTTGTTACAATAAACATATGTTTAATACTATATTTTCATGTGATCCAAAATTAGGGGGGTAAATCAATAATAGATTTATCTGTGGAAGAGCAAAATTGTGGAAGTCAGGCTAAATTTTAAGATGTCATGATTAAAATAAAGTTTACTTCCTTCTAAACGATGTATGAAAAAATACTCAACATGATTAGTCACCAGAGAAGCTCAAACCAAAACTATAATAAGGTATCATTTCACCCCAGTTAAAATGGCTTTTATGAAGATCTGTGAACAATTACACTGGTAATTTAGTGGAGACTGAATTTAATTTGCTGGTTTTGGCCAGGGTTGGGTTTGAACCTGCCACCTCCAGTATGTGGGGCCAGCACCCTATTCCTTTGAGCCATAGGTGCCACCCGAAACTGAATTGAATTTGTAAATCCCTTTGTGAAGTAAGGACATTTTAATGACACTGATTCTATGAATACATGAGCATGGGATGTTTTTCCATTTGTTTGTATCATCTATAATTTCTTTCACCAGTGTTTTGTGGTTCTCCCTGTAGCGATCTTTCACTTTTTGGTTACATATATGCTGTATTTTATTTTCCTTGTAGCTATTGCACAATGAGTGATATTTAGTCCTTGATCTGACTCTCAGCTTGACCACATTCAGTATATAGAAATGGTACTGGTTGAGTAGTACTATTTTAGAAACCTGAGACTTTGTTGAATTTATTTATCAATTCTAGAAGTCTTTTGGTTAAGTCTTTGGGGTCTTTTAGGCAAAAGATCTTATTGTCAGGCAAACAGAAAGAGTTTCACCTCTTCATTCCCAATTTACATATCCTTTATTTCTTTCTCTTGACTGATTTCTCTAGCTAGGATTTCCAGTACTATGATGATTAGAAGTAGTGACAGTGGGAACCCTTGTCTGGTTCAAGTTCTCAGGGAAAATGCTTTCAAATTTTCCCCATTCAGTATGCTGTTGGGTGGGGGTCTGTTATACATGATTCTTATAATTTTGAGGTATGTTCCTTCTTTGCCTAGTTTATTGAGTGCTTTCATTATGAAAAGGTGCTGCATTTTATCAAATGATTTTTCTGCATCTATTAAGATGGTCACATGGTCTTTATTTTTGTTTCTGTTTATGTGGTGAATCAGATTTATTGATTTGCATATGTTGTACCATCCTTACATCTCTGGGATGAAACCCACTTAACCATGGTTATGTACTGTTGAATTCAGTTTATTAGCATTTTGTTGAGGATTCTTTGCATTTATGTACATATGGAATATTGGACTGTAGCTTTATTGTTTTGTTGTGACTGGCTTTGGTACTGGTTACATACAAGGAGTTAGGGAGGATTCTCTCCTAGACCTTACAGAATAACTTCTGTAGGGTAGGTAATAATGAATGCTGGTGAGGAAAGGGAAAAAGGAGAACCTTTACATACTCTTGGTGGGAAGGCAAATTAATGCAGTCACTATGGAGAACAATATGGAGGTTCCTCAAGAAACTGAAAATAGAATTACCATTTAAACCAGTAATCCCACTGCTAGGTATATATCTAAAGGAAGGAATTCAATATATTGAAATGACAGCTACTCTCCCATATTTACTACAATACTATTCATAATATCCAAGATTTGAAACCAACCTACATGTCTATCAATGGATGAAAGGAAACAGAAATTGTAGTATATGCTCACAATAATGAAATATTAAATAGCACAAAAAAAGAGAAATCCTGCCATTTGTAAGAACATGGATGAAACTGTAGAACATAATGTTAAGTGAAATAAGCTAAGCACAGAAAGACAAATCTCACATGTTCCCCCTCGTAAGTGGGAGCTAAATATTAAAAACAATTGATGTCATGGAGACAGAGGCTTGGAAGGGTAGTGAGGAGGGAGGCGTGAAGCACAAATGGTCTACACAAAAACATCTAGGGCTCAGCACCTGTTGCTCAGTGGTTAGGGTGCCAGGCACATACGCCAAGGCTGGTGGGGCCAAATTCAGCCCAGGCCAGCTAAACAATGACAAGTGCAACAAAAAATAGTCAGGTGATGTGGCGGGTGACATGGCAGGTGCCTGTAATCCTGGCTACTCGGGAGGCTAAGGCAAGAGAATCACTTAAGCCCAAGAGTTTGAGGTTACTGTGAGCTGTGATGCCACGACTCTCTACAGAGGGTAACATAGTGAGACTGTCTCAAAAACAAACAAACAAACAAAAAATATATATAGTTAGATAGGATGAACAATATTTGCTAGTACAATGAAGTGACTAGAATCAATAATAAGTTAGGGTACACTTTAAAATAACTAAAAGAGTAAGACTGGGGCGGTGCCTGTGACTCAGCGAGTAGGAC
>CAUYRH010132573.1:0-42612 GCA_963574655.1 Perodicticus potto
GGTGTTGTGGTGGATGCCTGTAGTCCCAGCTACTTGGGAGGCTGAGGCAAGAGAATCGCTTAAGCCCAAGAGTTTGAGGTTGCTGTGAGCTGTGACGCCACAGCACTCTACTCAGGGCGACATAGTGAAACTCTGTCTCAAAAAAAAAAAAAAGAAATGAATCCTGGGCATTAGTGAAGATAACATTCAGAGCTGAGGACTCATGCCTGTAATCCTAGCAGTCTGGGAGAGGTGGGAGGATCCCTTGAGCTCAGATGTTCAAGACCACTCTGGCAAGAGTGAGTTCCTGTCTCTACTAAGATAAAATTAACCGGGTATCATGGCAGGCACCTGTATTCCCAGCTACTTGGAAGCTGAGACATGGAGGATCACTTTAACCCCAGAGTTTGAGGTTGCTGTGAGCTAGGCTGATGCCATGGCCTTCTAAGCCTGGGCAATAGAATGAGACTTTGTTGCACCAAAAAAAAAAAGTGTATATATATATATATATATATATATATATATATATATATATATACACATATACATATAAATAATAACATTCTGATGTTACTGTTAAACAAAATGGGGGTTTAGCTCTTTCTCTGGGGATAGGTCAGTCAGGGCTGGTGGAGCACTGTCATTAACTTCTTGGCTACCCCAGCTCCTACATTGTTACTATGCCATTGTTATCACTTGGGGTTCACCTCATGGTCCATGGTGCTTGTGCTCTAGCCGTTACATCCATATTTCAGTCACTGAAGGAGGAAGAGGAGATGAAGATTCATAACAAGGGAACATCCCAGGATTCACTCAAGACACTTCTGATTGCAGCTTAATGGCCATACGATATTGCACAGCCCTATATAACAGCAAAGAAGACTGGGGAAATTTATTGTTGACTGAACAGCCATTGGCCCCACTATAATCAGGGATTCTACTACTGAGGCCAACAGGAGCATTGGATACTTTGGGGACACGTTCTCCGCGCACTGATGAACTGCCCACCCTTGTGGGCTCCCTGGGATTCTTGCTGACTGAGGGGCCACAGACTGTGCTTTCCTTCCTCCAGCTGGTAGCCCTGCCCCCAGAATACATCCAGTGTCCTTGAGAAGTCTTGAGGGCACCACCCTACTCCCTAAGCCAGTGCTGGATCATGCACTCATGACTCAACACTCCCCTCATCAGAAAGCCGTGATGGCTCCATTCAATCACGTTTCAGCTTGGAGTGTAGACTGCGTCCCCTCCTCTTGCATTCATTCATTCATTCACTCAACAAGCACTGAAGGGTGTTCTGTGCCAGGCATGGAACAGGTGAAGGGGTGGGGACACCTGACTAGCAAAGTCTGGTCCAGTGCTGGGACACAAAGGACATGCCCTACCAGTCTAGGGGGAAAGGGTCCACTCTCCAAGAGCCTGGTGTCCCATCCTGGGGGATGAAGCCTAGGTGACCAGGTATAGGAAGCAGTAGGAAGGGTGTTCCAGACACCAGATTGGCCTTTCGGGTGTCAAGGGACCATGGTGACCCAGGTAGCTGCAGGCAGCTGAGGAGAGACCAGAGCCAGTGCTTCGGTGGTGTTTCCCTGGAGGGTAATAGGGAGCCTGTGAGGTCAGGACTGAGGGGGATGGGTGCTGGAGATGGGGGCTGGGCCCTGAAAGAGAGATGCCTTCTAGAAACCCTTAAAAATCTAAATTAAGAGCTGAGTATGGCATTTGTAGTCCTAGCTACTGGGAGGCCAAGGCAGGAGGATCATTTGAGGCCAGGAGTTTGAGAACAACCTGGGCGACATAGTGAGAACCCTGTCTCTTAACAAAAAAAGGAAAGTGAAATGGAGACCAGCTAATGGGTTCGTGGAGGTAGGGACAGTGTTGGGGGGCCTGAGAAAGGAATCAGGGTGAAACGTCAGTGTCCCCTGTAAGCCTCTGCTCCTCCCTCCTGGGGTCTCCCATTTTCTGAGACTTCAGCACTTGCTCTTTCTGCCTAAGCATTGACCCCAGACATAGTCTGGTAGTGTCTCTCCAATACCGTCTCCCCAGCCTGGGGCACCAGGGCCAGGGCTGGACCCTCTAGGGACCCAGCTTCCCTCCCCTGCTGTGCCAAGTTGATAGAGTGTGTGTGTGAGGGGGGCACTTCCAATTATATGCCCCATCCCTACCTATCCCTCTTTCCAGGACTCCATACACCGACAGCTGGCCAGTCCTGCCAGATGTCTGCCCTGTGTCCCTCCTCTAAGACAGCCAGGATAGCACTTTTTCTCTCCTACAGGCCCAACCGGGGCAGTCCCTACAGAAACCAGCTCTGCCACAGCCTTGGCCCCAGGGGAGCCGGGAGGACACAGGTGCAGTGTGGGGCGTGGCGGGGGCGTGGTGGGGCGTGGCTTCCACACCCCAGCCGCATCCAGGCCCCTGGCCAGCCAGCAGCCGCCCTACTCCCGTGTGCCCCAGTGCCACGGAACCCAGGAGTCCCCGGGAGACGACGGAGACAGCGGCAGAATGGGCGGGCGGCCCTCGAGTCTCCTGAACAAGCAGCAGCAGCAGTGCCTGAGGGGTGAGAAGCCGGGTGGGGGCCGGGTGAGAGTCCAGGCAGGGACTAGAGAGGTTCAGGCTAGGATGGTCAAACACACAGAATGCCCTACTGATGTGAATTCCACGTAGACAACATCAGTTTTTAAGTATAAGCATGTTCCAAATTTGGCATAGGGCATAAGCTTAAAAAGGAATCTTTATCTACAATTCAGATGCAACTGGTGTATTTTTATTTGATAAATCCAGTAACCCTATTCAGGGCAGGGGCTTGCGATGGGGGACATGGGGCCAGGTGGGTGTCATCCTGGGCACAGCAAAGACCCCCCCCCAGTGGTCCTCTTGGGCAGGTAAAGACTAGCAGGCCCCTTGGCATGGACCCTGGAGACTGAGATTCAGTTCCTAATTTGAGACTAAGAGAGATTGTTGCCAGATTCAGTGTTACTTGAGTCCTTCTGTGCTCTTTATATGCAGGTTGAGGATCTACTGTATACTGGGTTCTGGGAATACTGTGGGGTTGATACCAGCCCCAACCTGGTAGGCTTACAATATAGACCAGGAAAGCAGATCAAGTCATTGTTACACAAAGGCAGTTGCATGGGAAAGCATGGTGGGAGTCACGGGGAGAGAGAGAGGTGACCATCCACTGAGGAGACAACAGTCAAGCCAGGAATGCAAAAGTGTGATGGAGTTGGCAGGGGCGAGATAAGAGAAAAAGAACATTCTGTATAGGGGGAATGGCATGTGCCAAGGTCAGTGGAATATCTCGCAAAAAGCCAGATGGTCCAGATGGTCCAAATGGTCCAAATTCACACTCTGATCCTGTCTCACTCACTGTATGACCTTGGGTGAATAACTTAACCTCTCTGGGCCTGATTCTCTTGTCTGCAAAACAAGGGTAACAACAATGCCTACCTCATGGGGCTGTCATAAGGATTCAATGAGTTACTCTTTGTAGCTTTTTTTTTTTTTCTATAGCAACTTAAACAGGATGAAGATTTCTTTCTTTCTCCTAGAGATGGGTGTAGAGGTAAACAGTCTGGCATAAGATTATGAACTCCTTCCATGTTATGGCTCTGCCACTTGTGCCTTCTGTGCCCAACTTTACCTCATAGCACAGAATATCTGCTGGAGCTCCAGCAATTAGATCCATGTTCCAAGCAGCAGGATGGAAGTATGTTTTATATATCGTCAAGTGCACACATCTTAAGGGAACAGCTTGAAGAACTTTAACACTCGTTTGACTAACCTAGATTAGGATACAGAACACTTCCGTCACCCTAGAAAGTTTCTTTGTGCTGGGGTGAGGCTTTTAAAAGCTTTTAAAAATCTCCCCAGGTAAAGGGCACAAGGAACTTTTCAGGCATGATGGGTCTGTTCATTGTCTGGATTGTAGTGATGGTTGCACAGATGGGTAATTGCATCAAAACTCATGAAACTGTATGCTTTATACCACTGGTCCCCAATCTTTTTGGTACCAGGGACAACTTTCATGGAAGACAATTTTTCCATGGACTTGGGAGGCAGAAAGGAGGGGGAATTGTGTTCTCATAAGAAGTGCCCGACTTAGACCCCTTGCACAGTTTACAGTAGGGTCCATGCTCTTATGAGAATGTGATGCTGCTGCTGATGAGACAGGAGGTGGAGCTCAGGCAGTGATGTGAGTAATGCAAGCAACAGCAAATACAGATGAACCTTCAGTGGCTCGCCTGCTGCTCACTTCCTGCTGTGCAGCCTGGGTCCTAACAGGCCACAGACCAGTACTGGTCTGCAGCCCAGGGCTAGGGGACCACAGCTTTATATGAAACTCTAAATGAAGCCTAAGTCACTCAATTCCCCCCGCCCCATGTGGGAGCAAACATGGCATGAAGGGTTAAGGGTGAATGAGATTTAGGGCAGGACTCATTAAGTAGTTTTAGTGTGAAGATAGGAGTCCACCAATGGCTTCTTTGTCTGTTTGGCCCTCTCTAGGAACAAAGAAAGGTATGCTGGACCACATTCATTGGGCTGCCTCACTGTCCCCTTGTCTCTGCAGGTCAGGTGGACACCTTGCTGGGGAACTTTCTGCCTTGCTACCGTGGGCAACTGGCAGCCTCAATCCTGTGGCACATCTCTCAAGAGCTGGGTCCCCAGGAGCCAGCTGGATGCCAACTGCTGCGCAGCAAAGTGGGTGCCTTGGGGCTGGGGGCTGAGTGTGTCAGGCTACAGGAGCACTCAGTGGGAAGCCATTCCCAGGCCATGCTTCTGACCTTGGGCCTTTGCCCTTGCCTTAGAGTGACTTCGAATATTAATTCTTTGACTAAACATTCACTGAGCATCTAATTTATGCCACATGGCAGGTGGGGCATCGAGGATACAGCAGTGTCGGAGACAGATCTCTTTTCTGGCCTCCAGGGTTCCCAGACTGATTGGAGATAGAAGACTCCAAACAACAACAATAAAAAAAATTTAATAAAAAAAAAAAACAACAGAAGACCCCAAACAAGTTCATGCTGCAGGATAACTTCTCACACGCGCTAGGAAGAGAGTGTAATAATATACCACAAAATCAGCATAGCTTCAGTGGGTTAAGAACACAGGCACTGCTTAGCTGAGTCCTTTCCTTAAGGGTCACTTGCTCATTGTACTTATGTGAGCCAGGGTTGGGGTCTCATCTGAGTCTCAATGGGACAGGATATGCTTCCAAGTAATAGGAAGGATGAAATTAGTTAATATTCCTAAGTGCAGCAAATAAGTGCATACTGTGGTCATGCATGATAAAGAATAATTGCTGTGACACTTACCGGTCTCTCCTCTTGCAGAAGCTGCCCCGAGTTCGTGAACACCGAGGACCCCTGATCCAGCTTCAGGGTCATCCACCCCGGTGGCAGCCGATCTTCTGCGTTCTGCGTGGGGATGGCCGCCTTGAGTGGTTCAGCCACAAGGAGGTGAGCGGGTGGCCTACATCCCTTCTGCCTCCGGGTCCCTCAATCCACTGCCTCACCCAGAATGGCTTTGGAGCCCATCTCCCAGCATGGCCCCCAACTCTTTCAATTCCTGGTATGAACTGAGGGCCCATACGTGTTTGATCTGGGGTAGCCAACCAACCTGTCCCATCCCCTGCTGTGCCAGGTGGGTGAATCAAGACCCAGGCCAGGGGTAGGATTGTGGTCAGATTCATGGCCAGTATTGACGCTCTGGTTTAAACTCTTGAGGTCTTCTCAAGTCACACTGGGACCCCTGTGCTTCTTAGTTGGGGAGCGGGTAGTTCACTCCTTTCCTGGCACTCAGTTGCCACCTCCATGAAATGGGTTGACGATCGGCTGGGCGCCTGTGGCTCAAGCGGCTAAGGCACCAACCACGTACACCTGAGCTGGCAGGTTCAAATCCAGCCCGGGCCCGCCAAACAACAATGACGGCTGCAACCAAAAAATGGCCGGACGTTGTGGCCAGCTACTTGGGAGGCAGAGGCGGGAGACTCGCTTGAGCCCAGTAGTTGGAGGTTGCTGTGAGCTGTGATGCCACGACACTCTATCCAGGGTGACAGCTTGAGGCTCTGTCTCAAAAAAAAAAAAAAAAGAAATGGGTTGATGATGTTCCACACTGTGTAAGGCTTTGAGGATTCAGTCAGTTGATCCTCAGATAGCACTTGGGACAAGGCCAGTGCATAGTGAGCCAGTGAACACTGGGTGCTCTGACTATGGGGGAAGAAGGGCAGGGAGTGGGAGAGAGAAGGTGGGAGAGGAAGGTATGGAGGAGAAAGAGGGTGGGTGGGGGAGAGAGGAGAAAAGAAAGAGAGGGACGGAGGGACAGAAGACTTTCCAGCTAATCTGAAATCTTCCCTTGATCTTTCAGTTGGGACATGAAATCCACAGTTTAGACCTGTCCAAAGTTGATCTTTTGGGTACTTTTGTAGGAATATGAAAGTGGGAGTCATCCCCTTGGCTCCGTAGCCCTAACGGGGTACACTCTGCTGACTTCCCAGCGTGAATATCTCCGCCTTCTGGACGCTCTCTGCCCAGGTTCCTCTGGTAAGGCCCTGGGGTCTCTAAGAGCAGATTTTTCTACCTCATCACTGTTGATATTTGGAACCAGATCTTGCTTTGCGGTGTGGGCCTGTCCTATGCATTGTAGGATGTTGAGCCGTATCCTTGGCCTCCACTCGATGCCAATAGCATCCCCCTACTCCAGGGGTGACAACCAAAAACGTCTCCAGAATTGCAGCATTGGTCTGGGGTGAGCGCCCTTGCTCTGGAAAGGAAAAACCCACTCTCACCAGGGTGAGAGGGAGAATTAGGCCAAATGACCAGAATCAAAATAGCAAAGGATAAAAACAATAAAACCTGACATCAGCATGCATGTGGGGAGATGGGCACTGACCAGAAGGAAAATTATACAGAGTTGGCTCTGGGTGCACCATTCAGTGTAGATACCTCTCTCTTTCTTTTTCTCTCCTATCTCTCTCTCTCCTCTCCCTCTCCCTCTGTCTCTCCCTTTATCTCTCCTTCCTCCTTTCTCTCTCTCCTTTCCTTTCTTTCATTGCAACATGGTACAGAAAAAGGATTAGGGTAAGGAGCAAGAATTTGGGGCATGTACTTGGTGAGTGCCCAGTACAAGACCTGCAGTATCTCACAGAGTCTGCCCAGCAGCGATGGGGTCCCATCACTAACCACCCCATTCCACAGATGAGGACATTTCACACAGTTAATAAAGGGCGAAGCCAGAATTGCATCCTTTCCTTCAGCCACGGAGTCTGGCTGAGTACAGAGCCTCACAGCAGAGAGGGCTCTGATCCCATCCCTACTTGGACACATTGGAGGTGGCTTCCAGAAGCACTGTAATCAGGAGAATGCTGAGGCTGGGAAACAGTGCTGGGATGGATTGGTGATGTCTACCTGGGGCATACAAGGGAGGTAGGTGGCTCTGCTTCTGCCAGGACTGTGTCCAGCCCAACCCTGTTGGAATAAGGATGGCAACTATAAGGATGTGATCATGATTACTGAACAATTGCCCATGCCTTGGGTTGCTGTACATTTCATGGGTATTTTCTCATAGTGCATGAATGTATAAAAAAAGTGACCTCCTCTGTCTATTTTCAGGGGAAGATACACACGAAAATTCTGACTCTCTCTTGGAAGCACCTGTGAACTTCCCTCTGTTCCTGCACCACCCCTTTCGTCATCATCTCTGCTTCTCTGCAACCACTAGGGAGGCACAGCGTGCCTGGAGGCTAGCCCTGCAGGGTGGCATTCGGCTTCGGGGCACAGGTGGGTGCCAGGAAGTATTAGGCAGTGGTGGAGCTTGGGGTTTGGGGTTAGACGGCTCTGCCCTCGCTGGCTGTGGGAGTTCTCCAAGCTGCAATTTCCTTACCCATAGACAGGTTGTCAGGGGAGACAGAGAGGGCACTGAGCAGTTATGAGTGACCAGGACTATAACAGGAACATCTGCCAGCCCTGTAGGAGCTCAGCCTAGGGGTGGCCAGAACTGGCTTCCCAGAGGAGGGGAAGCTGGGTTCTAGAAAAGATGAGGGACCAGCCAGGGGAAGAATAGTACAGACACATACAATTGACCAGGTTGTACACAACTGGAGGGGCATCTTGGAGCTGCAGTTTAGCCTGAGACACTGGTCACCGGGCTGTATCTGCCAGTAGAAGGCTCTTTTTCCTAAGTCCCTAAGTCAAATAAAGGAGCCTTATGGGGTTGATGAAGCATCAGAGGCAGTGTGTTCCCTGCGGAGGGCACTGCTTGTTCAAAGTTCCAGAGGTGGGTGAAATTTGGGTGTTTGGGGACCTGGCAAAGCGGAGGGCTCCTCCCATGACAAGCAAGGCTGCGAAAGCAAGGCTGCGGAGGGGCTGGAGGGCACTGAGGAGCCGCTCCTCCCAGTCCTGCAGCGAAGCCAAGCCCCTGCTGCCCGGGCCTTCCTGGACGCCGTCCGACTCCACCGGCAGCATCAAGGCCACTTTGGCTACGACGACGCGACCCTGGGCTCAGACGCTGAGGTCAGTACCCCATAGGCTGCAACGGGACTCTCAGGACCCTTCCTGGCTGGCCACTGTGCCTACAGCCCCATCTCCGGCAGGTGCTGACCGCGGTGCTGATGCGGGAGCTGCTGCCGACGTTGCGAGCCCAGACCCTGCCAGGCCTGCGGGGAGCGGGCCGCGCCCGTGCCTGGGCCTGGACGGAGGTACTCAGGGCGGTGAGATGGGGTCTGGACCCGGGAGCGCCCCTCTCCACGACTGTCGCCTAAATTCTCTCCTGGTCTCTCTGCGTCTCTGTCTGTTCTTCTCCCCCGTGTCGTGTCTCGGTTCTTTCCCACACTCTTGGTCTGTGTGGGGTCCCCTCGACCACTGTGGGCAGCTTCTGGACGCCGTCCACGCAGTTGTCCTGGCCAGGGTGTCCGCAGGGCTCCGCGCCTTCCAGCCTGAAAAGGACGAACTGCTCGAGTCCCTAGAAAGGACGATCCGCCCGGACGTGGACCAAATGCTGCAGCTGCGAGCTCGCGTGGCAGAACGGCTGCAGAGTGAGGCCCGGGGCGGGGCCTGGAAGAAGGGGCGGGGCGATGTGGAGAGTGGACGTGTCTGAATGATAAATGGGCGTGGCCTTGGGCCTGGCAAGGACAGGCAGGGGCTGGACCAAGGGGCCTGGGGAATAGAAGGGAGCAGGGAGAGGGTAGAGGACAGGACCTGGAGTCTGTCCCGCGGACACCCGAGGTCTGGAGGGGGCTGGCTGTGCTGGAGAAAAGCAAGGGCGGGTCCGAGGGCGTGGCCTGGGGAGTGATCGTGACCTGGAGGCTGAGGCTGGAAGGGGCGAGGTCAGGAGGCGGGCCAGAGAAGGAGGGTGAGATCTGGGGGTAGGCTGACCAGGGAGAAAGAGGGCAAAACGAGGTCGGGTGACCGGTGGACTGAAGGTGTCAAGGTGGCCCCATTTCTGTTCAGTAAAAGAGAAAGACCCGGGTTCGAATGCCCGGCTCTACCTTCCAGGCATGTGCCTTTACTGCAAATGTGAGACTTTCTGAACCTCAGTTTTCTCACCAAAAAAACGGGCTAGAAGAGGGTGCTCAGAATTCGCGCTCCCACCCACCACACCCTGCTGAGCCCAGAGTCCCCGTCTATCCCCCATCCGCGGTGCACCTTGGGGAGGACACCCCAGGACAGTGTCTTCTATTCCCAGCGGATGTCCAGGGCCTGCTTGAGTCGTGCCTTCGCCGGGAGGTGGACACGCAGCTGCCCCGAGTCACACGGACGCTGCTGAGCACCGTGGAAGCCGTGCTCGAACTGGTACGGAGCCTCCTAGCCCAGGGCATGGACTGCCTGTGTAGCCATCTGCGTCACAACCCCTCCAGTGCGCGATTGCGCAGGGAGGTGAGCTCTGGTGGGTCAGGGTTCATTTGGCCCATGGGTAATGTGGTCACTTTAAAGAAGAGTTGCATGAATCTTTCATCTTTCCTGTTTGAAAAACTCTCTGAATTTTGTTCTAGGCTGCTGTTTACTTATTGTGGACCCTGGTGAATCCCTCATCCACACCAGGCTATTATCATAGGGCACAGTTGAAACATGGGTGGAAAGGAGTCAGATGACAAGAGCAACACTTTAGCAAAATCAGTCTCGGGTCATCTTTCCCCCAAACTCCTCTTCCTCCCCTTCCCCTGTTGAGCAATGGCCAATCTTGTCCCTTGATCCAGAGACTTGCTCAATGCAGGTAACTACAGTTACTATGTGTCAGGCAACTTCAACTCATCATGAAGCCTCTGTTTCATAATCATCTTCTTTAGGGACTGTCCGTGGTCCCCTTCAGTGCCTGCAGTTGCCTGTGCTTCCTTTATCACTGCATCATTTATATCCTACTGTGAGTGGTTGTCCATAATTGATCTCCTCCAATTTGTAAGCAAAGACTGAGTTAGAGAACTCCATTACTGCATCCCCAGGGCCTAATACCACCGTCAGGTAGTGTTCATAGATCTGTGTCTAACAGGGACCAAGTGTGCTCATTTCCTGTCAGCTGTGCCAGCACTGCTTGTTATAATTTTGGAGGTTTTTAACCATTTTATATCCATTACATCATAGTTCACTATCACTTTGTTACAAGCTAGTTTCTTTGCTGACAACAAAGGCAGGATGTATTTCCATTTGTGTTTCTCTTCTGGTCACTTGGCTGTGGGGTCCTTGGCCTTGCATTTCTACCAATTGACAGTATTTTTCTTTACCAACTGCCTCTGGAGCACAGGTTTACTCATTTGGGGAGATGCCGTGGGACCCAGAGCTGATGCAGACATGCTACCGAGAGGCTGAGCGGAATCAGGGGCACTTGGGGCAGCTGGTGGCACCATTTGGCTTCCTGGGGATGCGGAGCTTAGTCTTTGGGACCCAGGATCTCTCACAGCAGGTAAGGGTGAGCAGGAGGCTGGGAAGATGCCATAGCAGCCTCCAGTGAGCAGTTGCCAAGTTTGCCCTGGGGTGACCATGATGACTGAGACAGACCTGGCCCTCTCTCAGTGGGCTCCCAGTCTCATGTGGACACGAGCTTGTGACCAGGGAGTGACCATATATGGTAGACAGGGCTGTGGTGGGGACTTCCAAGCTGAGCCAGTGGTGGGAAGAATAGGGGGGATGATGTCTGGGAAGAAGGAACATTTTTGAAAGAACTCATCTCCATTTGGGAGACATGAAGCAATTTAGAGAGACTGCATTTTGAGGGAGGACAGAAAGATAAAGATGGATGGACAAGGTGGGTGGGTAGATTGGTCAGGGCCTTGAGTGTAGGGCTAAGAGGCTGGCTTCCGTCCTAAGGAGAGTGAGGAACCACAGAAGATTTATGTGCAGGGGAGAAACATAAGGGGATTCAAGGCTTAGGAAACACAGGCTGTTGGGGGCAGGATGGGAGGAGGCAGGGCAGAATCCTGAAACAGGAGGGTGGCTGTCAGTAGAGAGAAGCAAGAAGGCCAAGGAGATGATACGTGCTGATGACATGGTGAGTGAAGATGGTAGAGAGTGAGATGATCCAGTGCTGCCTGGCACAGTTGTTCAGCCTTAGAGGAGGCTGAGTTCTGGTTGCATCTCTACTCCCCCATCTGGGCACCCAGAAGAATGGGGCTTTCTGCCACCTTGCACATAGGCCGCCACAGACTGGACAACCCCTAGCCAGGTCCTGAGATGAAGAGGAGGAGGTTGCAGGGAGGTAGATGACTGGATGCTGAGAAGGGCTAAGTCAGGTGGACGTGAGGCCCTGGAAGCTGGAGCATGTGGTCATGAAGGCATCTCCTCCCACAGCTCATGGCTGATGCCGTGGCCACCTTCCTACAGCTGGCCGACCAGTGTCTGACCACAGCCCTGGGCTGTGACCAGGCTGCCCAGCAGCTGGAGAAAGTCAGGGGGCGTGTGCTAAAGGTGAGGTCTGTGGGGAGCGGGTGGCAGTTGGCCCCGGGTACTCAGGTGGTTACTCAACAGGCCACTGGGTGTGTCATGCAGAAGTTCGAGTCAGACAGCAGGTCGGCGCAGAGGAAGTTCATTCGGGGCTGGGTGTTGTGCATTTTCTTGCCTTTTGTGCTGAGTCAGCTTGAGCCAAGCTGGAAAAAGGTGAGCTCATGGGGAGGGAACATAGGCAGGTCCTACACGGTGTGACTGTGTATCTATGTCTGTCTGTAAAGTGGAGAGAATGCTCTGAGATCATCAGACTTTTGTTCCCCAAACCCTGGGGCGGGGTTGGGTGCCCTCTGCTGCCTCCATGACAATGCTCTTTCTTTCCCCTGTGTCTGCCATGGAGAGTTGGTGTGGATCCCATCTGCTGCATATCATGAGGTCATACATGAGAAGGGAGGAGGCAGATGGATAGGATAGGGATGTGTTGGGTGGGGGGTTGCCAGTGAGAAATGATGCTTGGGAAGCAGTTGACTGAAGTGCAAGCCATATTCCTGGAAGGGCATCCCAGGTAGAGGGAATGGCATGTGCAAAGGCCCTAAGGCCAGACTGTACCAAGTGAGTTGAAGAAACGGCGAGGAGGTGGGTATGGCTGGAGCTCAATGAGTGAGGGGGTGAGGAGATGAGGGGGATGTCAGAGGGCCTCGGCACACAAGCCAGGGGCACTAGCTGAGGGTCTGTTGCATGTACTAACAGCATCCTTTAGAGCTGTAGTCCCCAACCCCTGGGCCGAGGACCACTACCGGTCTATGGTCTGTTAGGAACCAGGCTACACAGCAGGAGGTGAGCAGTGGGCAAGTGAGGGAAGCTTCATCTGTTTTCACAGCCACTCCCCATTGCTCACATCACCACCTGACCTCTGACTTCTGTCTCATCCCTCCCCCACCGCCCCAGTCTATGGAAAAATTGTCTTCTATGAAACCAGTCCCTGGTGGTTTCAAAAGCTTGGAGACTGCAGCTCTAGAGGAAGTGTCTGTGGGAGGTCCCAGTTGAGACACTCTCTCTATTCCCTGTGAGGTGTGATTTATTTTGTCCCATTAATCCTTTAATCTTTACAACACCCTAGGGAATATGTGTTAGGGAGCTCATTTTAAGGATTAGACAACTGAGACCCAAAGCCCCCCCCCGCCAGCTTATCAGTGGCAGGGCTGGGGCTCCAATCTATGTCATGGGCCTCCAGTGACCCTCTCTTTCAGCCTAGCCCCTAATCCACTCTGGTTCCAGGAGCTGCCTGAGTTTGAGGGGGATGTCCTTGCTGTGGGCAGCCAGGCCCTGACCACTGAGGGCATCTATGAAGATATCATCCAGAGGGTCTTGCTGCAGAGAATCAACCAAGGTGAGCCCTGCCCTGCCATGGCTTACGGCAGTGGTTCTCAACCTTCCTAATGCCGCGAGCCTTTAATACAGTTCCTGTGGGTTGCGACCCACAGGTTGAGAACTGCTTGCTTAGGGGAACCCGGTTTCCCTTGATGTCCCCTGGCTATATGTGATGAACCCCATACATGTCCTTGGACCTCAGGTCAGGAATGGGCCAGCGGGGGTCCAAGGGTGGAGGAACTCAGAAGGGCAGTGATGGAAGCTCTTTGCAGGAGGGTGTACTGGAGTGAGACTTTGAGGTATGTGTAGGAGTTCTCAGAATGAGGAAGAGGCAGAGTTCAAAAACTAAAGATAGACATTTTCATTTATTCACTCAAAACCACTCCCTGTTTTTCTCTGGGCTGGAATTGAGGCTCCCGAGAGTTCTTAGACTTGGGGTAGGGCTCCTAGGAGCTCCTGGGTGTGGAAGTGGCTCCAGAAACATCTTTCTGCTTCTTGGCTTGTCACTTCACTCATGAACCTATACCCAGGACCACTGAAATGTGTGCACTAATGTGGAGTGAACATTATGCAGTGATGATTCAAGGAATGGCAGCATCTGTGGAGCTGGTGCTCCACCAGGGGGAGGAGAAGGGGGAGGCTGGAAGCTTATGGAGTGGATTTTCAGGTGCTTGAATGACAACAGAGAGTTTGAGACTTACTGTGCAGGCAACGGGGAGCCATGGAGAATGCGTGAGCTAAAGGTAACGGAAGCCAGACTGAAAGCTAGGGAGGAAGCTGAGGCCACAGTCCTGGGTGCAAAGAACAGTCTCAGACAAGGAGAAGCAGCCAAGGGGACACAGACCAGGAGTGGAGTCAAGGTATGAGCTGGAGGTGTCAAAGTTGTTGACTTGAGATGTCACTAAGTGCATGAGAGGGGGCCACATCCAGGGAGCATGTGTGGAGTATAGAGATGAATCTCAAAGAGCCCATATTTGAAGGACACAAAGAAGAAGAAGGGACATAGAAGGTGCAGTCAGAGAGGTGAAAGAAACCCAGAGATGGTGGGGTCCTGGGAGTGAGGGAATAAGGGTGAGGATGTGTCTTTGGTCTTCAAACAAGAACTGAGTTCCCTTAGAACAGCAGAAGTTTTATGTTGAAAAAAGCTATTCTGTGACTACAAAATCAAGGAGTTTTCTGTTCCTAGGGACTTTACTGTTCTTGAGAGGTTCCATCTTCAATTGATTTGTGATGTCTGCCCAGAGCAGCGTATTATAAGTTGGAGCTAGCTCAATGAAGAGTGCAGGGATTAGTTAGGAATGTCTGTCTCAGGCACAGGTATGGAGAGAAGCCCCACATGAGCCACTTGTTTAGGATTCCTGGTTGAGACATGTGTGTTCTTTCTGTAAAAATGCATGGAAGCTGTTTAATGCCTGCGTTTCCCCATATGTGTCCAAGAATTTATCTCTTATTTCAGAATTGAAAAAGGCCCTTGGTGCCAGTGATGTATCCTGCACTCTGGCTGGCTATTCAGAGGCCCCATGGGAGAAGCAGCAAGGGGAAACAGCCAAGGGGACACAGACCAGGAGTGGAGTCAGGTGAGGCTCTCATAGACTCCTGGGCCATTTTAGTGAATTACTTGGGGAAGGATTGGGGACTTGGGGGTCTGTGCAGAGTATATGTGAGTGTCATGAGTGAGGGTTTGTGGATAAAACAGCATGTACTTTGTCTGCTGAACCAGCCAGAATGGCCAAGATCATGGCGAACAAGGGTGACGGGAAGCCACGCAATGTGTCTGAGCCACAAAGAGACTCTCTAAATCCAGGCTCTGACATGCTCATGGGCTCAGCTCTCAGGAGCTGAAATTGTGATGAATTTTTGTCTCATCTCTAACACCAGAATTCAATGCCTGCCAGCAGCTACTATTTCTTGTTTCCACCTGGAAAGGCAGATTATAGTGATGGGGGCCTTAGATCTACCGCCAGCAAGGGTTCTGAAAGATGGGCATAATTTAGGGGTAGTTTGATATGCAGCAGTAGCTAATACACTCGCTGGCTGATCTGTGGCAGCAACCTATGGTCAATCCATCTGTTTTATTGACAGATAAACTTGTTAATATTAACATTAACTTGTATAAATGGTTAAACAGTCTTAGAAAGACTTCTGGGTATCAGAATATTTAGAGATTTGCAACTGGGGATGAGGGATTGTGTATGGGCCTCTGAATCTATTTAATTAGAACCTAACAGATGGGTGTTTGGTTTCTAGTCTTCGATACTGACAGTTAACGCCACAAGAAATAACATTGTACAAACGTCATGCAAGTGCAGATTTGCATGGGTAAATCCCAAATTGGGAAATCTCAGGATTTAAAGTATGTGTATTTGTTCTTTCAACAGTGGTCTCCGGGAGCTCTCCACCTCTAGCCTGGAAGTTTAGGAGTTATTTTTAGCTCCTTATCTGAGAACCTTTGGTTCTTCTCCTTTACCCACTTGTCTTCTGGCTGCTTATAGTCATTTCAATTAAGGCTTTTTTGCTAAGCTCCCATTTCTGGAGCATTTATTATGTGCCAGGCTGGCATTTCTCATGTTTGGGTTTTGGGTATCCTTATATTTCCATTTTACAGATGAAGAAACTGAGCCTCAGAGAGACAGAGGGCCTTGCCCCATACAGCCAGTCTTTAGTCCCCAGGTCCAGTCACTCTGCCCACTGCCTCCTTGAGGAACATTCCAGAGCTGAATCTTCACCCACATCCATCCTCACTTCTATTGAATAAATATCTACAAGTCAAATTTCTGGGCCAATGCGTACACACTGTTCTAGGCTTTTGTAACTTCTGTGCTTTCAGAAAAGCTGTATGTTTTTATACTCCCACCAGCAGCATTTGAAAATTTTCTCCAAGTCCTTTTTTTTTTTTTTTTTTTAGAGAACAGAGTCTCATTTTGTCGCCCTCGGTAGAGTGTGGTGGCGTCACAGCTCACAGCAACCTCCAGCTCTTGGTCTTAGGCGATTCTCTTGCTTCAGTCTCCTGAGTAGCTGGGACTAAAGGCGCCCACCACAACACCCGGCTATTTTTTTGTTGCAGTTTTGTCTGGGGCTGGGTTCGACCCCCACATCCTTGGTATATTGGGGCTACCACCCTACTCACTGAGCCACAGACACTGCCCTCAAAATCCTTTTTAAACACTAAGACTTTTCATAAAATTAAAAAAAAAAAACCTGGTGATTAGACACACATATCCCATTTCATTTTGAATTTGTTTAATGACTCACTTGAGGTTAAAATGTATTTCTTGGCCATTATATGTTTGTGGAATTTTGTTTTTAGTGAATTTCCTGTTCATAGCTTTTACTTACTTTTCAAGTGTGTTTATCTCTTTCTTATTGATATTTGATAACTGTTTGTAAATGAGGATATTAATGCTTTGTGATACAGGTTACAGATTTCTCCCCCCTCAGCTTGCTATTAAGCATTTTGGGTTTGTTTATTAGCTCCAAATCTTAATTTAGCATCAAATTTCCCAGTTGGGAGAGAAGCTTTTACTTCTCTGCTTGCCAGAAGAGACATCTGCTCACTTGAGGTTGGCAGCTTCTCCACTGTCACGAGCTTTCCAGCTGCTTCCGGAGTGGGTTCGACAGGGACTTCCCTCATGATCTTCTTTCAGAGAGACTTGCATGCTCTGTGGAGATGGTTTCCTCCTATTCTGTTCTGGATTTTCCAGCCTCTCCCGCGAAAATGAGATATTTCTAACTTTTCCAGAGTTTTCCCTCCAACTCTTCCTTCTGAGATACATTTGCACTTCAGTTTCTTTCAGCTGTCTTCCTTCTACTCAGGACAGGATGTAGATGTTAATTCTGGAAAACCTACAGCAATAAGAATTTGTCACACTGCCCCCTTTGAGAAAACCACTGTGTGCCCTTGGTCTAAATCCTTCCAGATGGCATGCATTGTTTTTTACCTAATCTGAAAGATCTTTCCTCATCAAATCTATACAGTATAAACTTGTTTTTATCTTTTTGTGGAAAGTTTCAATTATACCCCAAAAGCAGCCCTGGGTGCCCCTACTTGGATTCAGCAGTGAAGAGGGTTGGCCCCACCCCACTGCCTGTCTGCCCCTCCCCATCATCCTGTAACCTATTAAGATTGGACTGCGTTCCAGGAACAGTCAGCCAATCAATTTGCATAAATGATTATTGAAGAAAAAAGGAAAACAGAAGCACAGTTGAGAGAAGTGGAGGAGGAGGATGGAAGAGCAGGGGGAGGCGAGTATCACGTGTCAACCCCACTCTCTCCCCCCCCGCACCAGAAGGGAGACCCTTGGGCTTGGCAGGGGCTTTGCAAGTCACGCCCACTCTCTCCATTAAGTTTAAGGCCCTCACTGTAGTGTACACTGCGACGCTCTGCCTGCACCCTGAATTCTAAGTAATATTAAACCTTTCTCCTCCCCACTAATAAATATCTGAGCATCATTATTAAAACTTGATATTTTTAGGTATGGCACACCATTTGGGTGCGGGACACAATTATAAGAGGGACTGTACCTAACAAATGTAAACATTGTAACCTAGGTGTTTGTACCCTCACATTAACCTGAAATTAAAAAAAAAAAAAGAATGATACAATCGCGATCAATTAGAAAATACATTAGAGTACTGGAAAGCAATCCTTTGGTAGCGTTTACTTGGAGACGCGAATCCCACCTTCTGAGGAACAGGCGCTGCATGTTCCTACAGGTTCCAGCATCACCGTCCATATTTACGTCAAGACTGCAGGAAATCTATGATCTCATTTTACAGATGGACAAACTGAGGCTCATACACAGCGAGCCCACGGCTGGGGCTGGATTTGAAGCCAGGTCTGTGGACGTCAGGACCTTCGTGACCAGCAACCCTCAAGGATTTACCGGAGACACTGGGGATCAGGATGGCAAAACCCATGTTGCAGCAGAGGAAACTGAGGCTCAGATCTTTCGGGTCCCAAACCAGGTCCTAAGTAGCCAGGTCCTCTTAGTGGCACAGCCCGGGTCTTCTAACAGAGAAGCTGGACGGCTCACCAGGCAGAGCTGTGGAAACTGGCGCTCGGAGGCAGGGCAGGTTCCAGAGCTGCGTCGGTTCCAAAGTGTTCCGAGTGCTCTGTGCCTTTAAGGTGGGAACGAGGGTGGAGCATTCTGGGCGGGCATAATGACGTCACATTGGGCTTTGGCTCGGAGGCAGTCTGGAGGCGGGGCCTGACGCCTGACTTCCCGCCAGGCGTGCTCCTCCCCTTTAAGGCGCACTAAGAGGGCTGGGTTTGACCTCTTTAAGGCCCGGCCCGCGCCCGGCGGCAGAAAAAGCGGCTTAAAGGCGATGCGTGGCGCTATGGCGGCGGCCCCACGGGCGTGCCGGTGGCGCTGGCGGCCGCTGCCGGCGCTGCCGCTGTTACTGCTGCTGGTTCCACCGCCTCCGGGGGGCCCACCAGGCGCCGCCGCCTACTTCCCTGAGGAGCGCTGGAGCCCGGAGTCGCCGCTGCAGGCGCCGCGCGTGCTCATAGCTCTACTGGCTCGCAACGCGGCCCACGCGCTGCCCACCACGCTGGGTGCTCTGGAGCGGCTGCGGCACCCGCGGGAGCGCACGGCGCTATGGTGAGCCGGGCCCGCTGCCCCCACCGGGGCGGGGCCGCTCCGCGCCTTGACTGCTGTACCCTCATCGTGGTGGGTCCACGCGTGTCCCCTGCCTGTTGCCCTCTATTGGGACGATCTGGCTCCTCTTTCTGCTTGCTGCCACTCCTTTCTGGCGGGCCAGATCCTTCCTCCTATTAAGACGGGCGGGATCCACATTCTGCCTGCTGTCTCGTTCGGGATGGGCCGGGCCGTTGCGCCTTGCCTGCGGGCCCCCCATTAGGACAGACCCCCAAGCCAGGACCGATGCCTGGTACTAACTGACTGCCTTTGCAGTACGTACAGTTCCAAAGAACAGCTGGAGCTCTCACTGGGGAGTTGCCTGGGCGTACAAATGAAAGTTCCTCCAGCTCCTGCTGCTACGTTGGCGCACGAGTGGAGGTCCCAGTCAGACCCCTGCCCTCTGGCCAGTGCAGGTGGGGTAAAGATGTAGATGCTTTGGGGGAGGAGAATGGGCAAAGCCATCAAGAAGCCTCAGAGTAGTAATGTTCTGCCCCCTGCCCCAGTTTCCTCAAGGAAAAGATGGGTGTATTAGTACAATTCTTCTAGGTTTGCATCTGAAGTGTAACCAATTCATAGATGTGAAGGGCTTGTGCGCTTGGCTGTCAGTGACAAGAGCTTGGTTATTATTTTTATTATTGTTATTAGTGCTGCAGTTATTGTCGACTTAGTTTATCAGGAAGAATTTCCTTGCAGTTCCATAGTCAAACTTAGATTTCTGAGTGTATCTTTTCCTCCACTCCCAGATTCTCCATTCTGCATAATCCAAGCATACAATTCAGGCTTAACTAACATTTTTTAAGTGAATGAGTGACCACAGCCCACCATGAGGTAGTGTTACTGATAGGAGAGAACAAAGGAAGGCAGAATGGGGGGTTTATACTATATGAACTTTTTTTTTTTTTTTTTTTTGAGACAGGGCCTCAAGCTGTCACCCTGGATAGAGTGCTGTGGCATCACAGCTCACAGCAATCTCCAACTCCTGGGCTCAAGGGAGTCTTTTGCCTCCGCCTCCCAAGTAGCTGGGACTACAGGCGCCCGCCACAACGCCCGGCCATTTTTAGGTTGCAGCTGTCATTGTTGTTTGGCGGCCCGGGCTGGATTCGAACCCGCCAGCTCAGGTGTACATGGCTGGCGCCTTAGCCTGTTGAGCCACAGGCGCCGAGCCAATATATGAACTTTTAAAAGTTATACATACTTGATAGTGAATGTGGTTGCACAATCCTAGATACCCACTAATAAAAATACCAGTTGCTAATGTGTTTTTCCACAATTAGCTTGTTTAATCCCCCCCAGGGCCTGGTGAACTGAGTTTTGTCTTCACTCCTGTGTTATAGATGAGGAAACTGTGGAATGGAAGGAGGAAAGTGTCCTGCCCAGGGGTATATAGCTGTTGGAAGACTAAGCCAGGATGTGGAGCCAGAGCTCCCCCAATGCTAGTTCTCCCTTGGTTTCTCCAACTGTGCCAATTGTCCCTCTTGCTGGCAGGGTGGCCACGGACCACAACATGGACAACACATCAGCTGTGCTGCGGGAGTGGCTAGTGGCTGTGAAGAGTTTATACCATTCTGTGGAATGGCGGCCAGCAGAGGAACCCAGGTGAATTCGGGGCCCTTCATGGAGACCCCCACTATGACTGGGTTATGCCTCTGCTCATGCACCCTATATGGCCCCCTACTGCCCCAGGACAGAACCCTAAGCCCTCAGTCCCTGACTCTCCAGCCCAATTGTTCAGCTTTAAGCTCTAGGTACTCTGACGTGACTTGCCCTCAGCTTCACAAATAGGTCCTAATCCTCCTGCCAGAACTTTGCCCAAGCTGTTTGCTGCACCTAGAATCCATTTACTCTCTTGATCTTCTGGTGGCCTCCCACTGCTTTAGTTCCTTCTCAGTCTCAGCCCTAGCACTGGTCTGCTATTTAGCTGTTCCTTGAACCCCTGGGCAGCATGGAACCCCAGTTCTTTTCACTGCTTCATGGCTTTTACTTCTTTACCTACTTGATACAAAGACCAGCCTCTGGTCCTGGGAGGACAGGCGGTAAGTGTTTCTGCTCTGTGCTCTCTTCCTCTCCCAGCTCTTTCCCTTCTATTTTTAGTGGTGATGCAGTCTCACTCTTGCTCAGGCTGGTCTCCAACTTCTGAGCTCAAGTGATTCTCCCATCTTGGCCTCCCAGAATGCTAGGCTTATAGGTGTGAGCCACCCATGCCAGGTCCCAGCTGCATCCCTTCACTCTCAGAGATGTCCCTACTTGGCATTAGAGGCCCTTTTCCCCGACCAGGCACTCTGAGCTTTCTTACTAACCTCTAGGTTGCTTTTGGGCCTTTGTACAAGCTGTGGCACCTGCCAGGAACGTGCTCCCTCCTTCCCAGCCTTGAGATCAGCTTACACATTCCCTCCTCCAGGAAGCCCTCTCTGATTACTTCCAATGTGGCTCAGGCCCTCTCTGGACTCTAACAGTGCCCTTTGCCCACCCCCACATCACAGCTGCCTTTCCACAGGTCCTACCAAGATGAGGAGGGCCCCAAACACTGGTCTGACTCTCGCTATGAGCACATCATGAAGTTACGCCAGGCGGCCCTGAAATCAGCTCGGGACATGTGGGCTGATTATATCCTGGTGAGTCTCTGAGCCAGCTGGCCATGCATAATGGGGAGGTCTGGGTGTCCCTAGGGAAGGCAGAGCAGCAGGATGTGGGGATCGTCCTTAGCCCCATTTTGTAGAAGGGTAAACTGAGGCTTTGAGGGGGTAACAGTTGCTTGAGGTGACACAGCTATTCAGTGGGCTAGGTGGGATTCATTCGATCTTGGGCCACCTGGGTCCTGAGTGCCAGTTCGTAATCATCAGGAATGAACAGACTTTGGTGTTCCCAGTAGTCCTTGTGGTTGGATACTTGGATTATCTCCATTTTTATTACCATTGTGCCTGATGCCAAATCTATGGGTTACTTCCCAGAAACTCCCCAGCAGGAGGATGGGGTTGGGGGCTGGGAGTTGTTGATGACACTGTGCTGACTTCCACTTCCTCCTCTGGGGCCACCAGTTGCCTGATGAGAAAGAGGATTGTTGAGTCTTAAATGAAGTAATGTCAGGGTAAGTGTCCTCAGGCCACCACCCTTCTGTGAGCTCTTTTTGTCCTTCTTCTTGAGTTGGGCATGATGGTGCTCCATCCCCTCCCCAGTACAGATGTGAGGACGCTGATGGCCCAGCTCGCCAGGGAGGTGAAAGGCAATGACAATGCCTGTGCTTGGTTCTGTCTTCATGCCGTGTTGTGAGCTGTGGTCTCCACCTTATTTATCTTTGAACACTTATCTGTGCTGTTCCACTGTATCAGCCTCATGTCTGACCCCAAGGGACCAGGACAAGCTCAATCATCTTCTTAGTCTCCTAAGAGAGGTAAATGAGACCAGAAAACCAACAAAATTGAGTGAGGAAATACCAGAAGGCAACTTGAGCCAGAAGAAAATGTAGAAATATAGCCGCGCCTGTGGCAGAGTGGGCAAGGCACCGGCCCCATATACCGAGGATGGCGGGTTCAAACCCAGCCCCGGCCAAACTGCAACAAAAAAATAGCCAGGCGTTGTGGCAGGCACCTGTAGTCCCAGCTATGGGGGAGGCTAAGGCAAGAGAATCCTAAGCCCAGGAGTTGGGGGTTGCTGTGAGCTGTGTGACGCCATGGCACTCTACTGAGGGAGATAAAGTGAGACTCTATCTCTACAAAAAAAAAAAAAAAAATTTACAGTGTGTTCAATTCCCAGGACCTCCTGCAACAAAGCAACTCAAACCAGCTGGCTTAAAACAATGGAAATTTGGTATCTCCCAAATTGGGGAGGCTGGAAGTCTGGAGTCAATCTGTGAGCAGGGCTGAGCTCCCTGCCTCTTCCAGTGTCTGTTGGCTGCTGGAATCCTTGGGAGTGGTCACCCACCTTTTCTTTGTGTCTCTTTTTTCTTACAAGGACACCAAGTCTGGGATTTAGGGCACACACTAATCCAGTGTGACCTCATCTTAACTTACATCTTAGTTACACCTGCAGAGACCCTGTTTCCAAATGAGATCATACATGTCTTCATAAACACCAGAAGTTCAGACTTCAACATATCTTTTTGGGGGGCCGCCAATCAACCCACAGTAGATGGGTAACCAGGGTAGGGTGATGAGTGAGCAGGTCTCCTGAGGAGGGAACCCACGCAGAGACCTGAAAGAGTGAAGGAGCCAGTCTGGGGCGGGGGTGTGGGTGCGATGATTGGGACTGGAGAATTGTGTACAAGGTAAACAGCAGCGCAGGGAGCTAGCCTGGGCATTCAAGGAATGAAGTGAGCTAGGCCATAATGATGGAGTGGTGGGCACGGACCAACTACACAGGCCAAAGGAGAAATCTGTCTTCTACTTGTGGAGTACTGGGGAGCCATGGAGGGTGTGTGAGCAGGGGAAGGCTGTGTTCTGATTTAAGAATTCAGAAGCCCCCGTGGCTGCTATGGGGAGCAAGAGCCACATCCTCTGGCAGGAAGTCAGAGTGGAGGCTGGGACAGAGTCCAGACCTGTATGAGATTGGGGCTGTGAAGAAAAGGTAGGGGTTGGGATGAGTGGTGAAGGCCCTGTGAAGGACAGGCCCACTTTGGGACTGGTTATGAATTTTACAGATGAGGAAGTAGAGGCTTAGGGAAAGAGGTGACAACTTGTCTGGTGGTGTTCTCAGAACTAGCAAGGCACAGAGGTGGATTTGGCACCTTCTGGAACCTTCCAAAACCTGTGACACAGAGCTGCCTTGTCCTGCTCCCCTGGATTTTGCTTTTGTGGTTTGAGGTTGGCTGGTTTTCACTTTTTTTTTTCCCTCCCTTCAGCAAACCTGGGTGGAACTCAAATGTGTTGGTTCAAATCTCAAAGCAGCTTTTGACACAAAAATTATGTTTTTGTAATTGGGAATTTTGGAAGTCCATATTGGGATATGAAATTGTTATGTCTAATATTTTAAGATTTTGATTAGAAGGGCCCTTTTCCACCCTCTGTTTTTATAAAAGCTATGGATGTTATTGTACATATATATAAAAAAGCCCCAAATATCTGAAGCTTAAGAAAGAAAAATAAGCTGAATTCGGTTTGCCAGCTGGAGAGATCTATTATATCTTCTACCTTTTTGTTTTAATTGGAGTAAAACTCATATAACATGAAATTAATTGTTTTAAAGTATACAGTTTGGGCCTGGCGCAGGGGCTCACACCTATAATTCTAGCACTCTGGAAGGCCAAGGCAGGTGGATTGCCTGAGCTCAGGAGTTTGAGAACAGCCTGAGCAAGAGCAAGACTCCATATCTACTAAAAATAGAAAAATTAGATGGGTATTGTGGCTGGTGCCTGTAGTCCTAGCTACTTGGAAGGCTGAACAAGAGGATTGCTTGAGCCCAGGAGTTTGAGGTTGCTGTGACATGGCACTCTAGCCAGTGCAACAGAGTGGGATTGTCTCAAAAAAAAAGAAAAAGGGTGGCCTGTGGCTCAATGGAGTAGGGCGCTGGCCTATACCGGAGGTGGTGGGTTCAAACCCAGTCCTGACCAAAGATTGCAAAAAAAAAAAGTATATAGTTCAATGGCATTTAGTACATTCACTGTGTTATACAACCATCACCTCTGTCTAGTTCCAGAAGATTTCTAGCCCCTCAAGAGGAGACTCCATCTCATTAGCAGCCACTCCCCCTTCCCCAGCCCCTGGCAGCCCTAATCTGCTCTCTGTCTGTGGATTTGCCTGTTCCGGATGTTTCATAATAATGGAATCATCCACTGTGTGGCCTTTTAAGTCTGGCTTCCTTTACTCAGCAACAGTGTTGAGGTTCATCCCTTTGTGGCAGGTGTCAGTGCTTCCTGCCTTTTAATGGCTGAATAATATGCCACTGTGTGGATGGACCACATTCTGTTTATCTGCTCGTCTGTTGATGGACACTTGAGTTGCTTTGCTTTCGCCTTTTGGCTTTTGTGAATAATCTGTTGTGAACACATGTATACAAGTGCCTGTGTGAGGCCTTGCTTTCAGTTCTCTTCTCTTGGGTAAACACCTAGGAATGGAATTGTTGGATCATGTAAATCTGTGCTTAACTTTCTGAGGAAACCCCAGACTGCTCAAGCTGTTTTTTCTGCATTTATATTCAAAGGTCACAGATTAAGAAGTTTGTGGGGACTGGGTGGGGAATGTAACATGACTGTACAACTTGTCCCGAGGGGCAGCCACTATCCTTCCCAGCCAAGGGTTGCTGTGTGGGAGTTCCATCCTATCTTGCCAGGAAAGGCTGGAATTCAAGTTTTTGTTGTTGGTGTTCATGGCAGTTGATGCAAATGTTCTAAAAATACTGCATGGTAACAGAAAGCATATCGATGGACCATATATATATATTTTTAAGGTACAACAAACCTCTTAGTAGTTCTGTGATACATCGTCACAGAACTAATTGCTTCCTGTGGTGTGATTTTAAGTGGTTGCATCTCATTCTGTCTCAGGATGGAGGCAGAATTTTTCTAAGTGTTTTACCGCTGCTAGACTCTTGAGTTCTTCCCTGTTTGTGTGACGAACACTGCGTCCTTTGTAGCCTTCATGGGATGTGTTGGTGACACATTTTTGTGGGAAATAACAGGCACCCTTGTCCCACCATGGTAACCCATGTTAGTGAATTTTTTTTTTTTTAACAGAGTCTCATTTTGTCACCCTACAGAGAGTGCCGTGGCATCGTAGCTTATGGCAACCTCAATCTCTTAGGCTCGAGTAATCCTCTTGCCTCAGCCTCCCAAGTAGCTGGGACTGCAGGAGCTTGCCACATGCCTTGCTAGTTTTTCTATTTTTAGTAGAGACGGGGTCTCACTCTTGCTCAGGCTGGTCTTGAATTCCTGAGCTCAAGCAATCCTCAGTCTCCCAGAGTGCTAGGATTCCAGGCATGAGCCACTGTGCCTGGCATGCAGCTATTCTTAAGGGTAGAGTCCTAAGGGCTGAGAGGGAGCATTTCCAGGGGTCTTTGCCAGACCCCAGTAATGGCCTTTGCCTCATCTGTTCTGAGGTGTGGCCTGACCTGGGGTCACTCCAGCAGCTCATGCTTATGTCGTGTTGTGTGTCTTACAGTTTGTGGACGCAGACAACCTGCTGCTCAACCCTGACACACTGAGCCTGCTCATTGCTGAGAACAAGACAGTGATTGCCCCAATGCTGGATTCCCGGGCTGCGTATTCCAACTTCTGGTGCGGAATGACTTCGCAGGTAGGTTGGGGCCCTGGGCTGAGCAAGTGGGTGTCATGGCTGCTAAGTCTAACTTACCATCATACAGCCTTGTAGTGAGTATTCTATAAACACCATCATGATAATCCTTATGAGGTCCCTTGAAGAAGGAAGGGAAAGAGGAGGGACGAGGATATGATTGTCTCCTGTCCAGTACTGAGATGGAACTAGAAACGCGGAGAGGAAGCAACTTGCCTAAACTCAGACACCTAGGTAGTGGTAATGTGAGGATGGGACTTCAGGCATGGCTTGATCCAGGCAAGCAGACAGCTGTCTTTCTCCATCCCTTGGGTAGTTTCATTCTAAGACTGTTCAGGAATGATCCCATCAGCATCCAGTTGAAGTCTACTCTGACTGGGCCATCTCCTGTGTCATCTCTACCCCTGAAACAGTTACTGAAGCTAGAAAAATGCAAGGCTCTGATTAGCAGGCCTGGTCACAAATTCACCCCCACCCCAATGCCCTGGGCTGGAATCTGGGGTTCTATGCAAAGCTAAGGGGAGGGAAAGGGTGGGTGCCAGGTCAGGGAATTTGGCCAGGGGAAGGGGGTCAGGATGGCTGGAGCCAAGACACTGCCCATTTCTGTCTCCTACTCTATTTTCATTTTTAATTGAGGTAAAATTTATATAACATAAAATTTGGCATTTTAGAGCAAACAGTTGAATGTTTTTATTTTTTTAAAATGTTATATTCTAAAGGTTATACACTAACAATTCAATTTGTAAAGGGTACAAGGAAGAGAGATGCCAATTCTAGATTGTTCCAGAAGATTTTGAAACTTCTCTTCTGAGAAGTTCCCCCTCCTTGATATCATACATTTGAACTTCAATTACAATGTAATTCAGAGATGCCCAGTCCATTTTTCAGCTTTTGAATTTCCCCCTTCAAACACTGCCTTTCTGGTCTGACATGGTGAGCTTGGTCTATGAGGGGCTGTGAAGCTCTGAGTGGTACCAAGAGCCTGGTGCACAGGGATTCCCCACTGCATTTGGAAGCTGGCACCAGGTCCACTCAGAATGGGCCATCTCATTCTCTCTCCTTACCTCTGAACCAGTTACTATCTGGTCTTGTTCCATGGCTTTTGCTGTTGCTACCTTCCTCAGAACTCTGTCTCCTGGTCCCCATAGGGCTACTACAAGCGCACACCTGCTTACATCCCTATCCGCAAGCGGGACCGCCGGGGCTGCTTCGCGGTTCCCATGGTGCACTCAACCTTCCTGATCGACCTGCGAAAGACAGCTTCCAGGAACTTGGCCTTCTATCCACCCCACCCTGACTATACCTGGTCCTTTGATGACATCATTGTCTTTGCCTTTTCCTGCAAACAAGCAGGTAAGTACGCAAGGGGTTTGCCATCGCAGGTGGCCATCTGATTCTTTGGGTTCCAAACAGAGTGCATAGAAGATTTGTAGAGCCATATCTGCAGGGTGTAGGGCAGGCTTCAGGTGTGGCTGTAGCAGGGTGTTCAGATAACATCTCTGAGACCCATTCTGTCTCCAGCTCTGACTTTACTGATTGGCTTCACTCCCCAGCTCTTTGTGACTTATTTATTGAGTGTTATTTCCATCTTGATAGTTTTCCGTATCTCCCAATTCTATACTTGAGCATTTATCAACTGTGTAATTAGGGAAAAAAAAAGATTTAAAGTGGCCATTGCAGTGGCTCATGCCTGTAATCCTAGCACTCCGGGAGGCTGAGGTGGGAGAATCACTTAAGGTCAGGAGTTTGAGACCAGCCTGGGCAAGAGTGAGACCCCATCTCTACCAAAAATAAAAATATTAGCTTGGTCAGATGCACACACCTGTAGTCCCAACTAGTCTGGAGGCTGAGGCAAGAGAATTACTTCAGCCCAGCAGTTTGAGGTTGAAGTGAGCTATGATTATGCCACTGCAGTCTAGCCTGGAGGACAGAATGGTTCTCTGTCTTAAATGAAAAGTTTAAAGAGAAAGAGTACAATTCTGTGTTGACTTCTCTTTTACTCTAAATCAAAAGTTGGCAAACTGGATGGTGCCTGTGGCTCAGTGGGTAGGATGCCGACTCCATAGGGTGGCGCGTTCAAACCTGGCCCCGGCCAAACTGCAACAAAAACATCAAATAGCTGGGCATCGTGGCAGGTGCCTGTAGTCCCAGCTACTGGGAGGCTGAGGCAAGAGAATTGTCTAAGTCCAGGAGTTGGAGGTTGCTGTGAGCTGTGTGACGCCATGGCACTCTACGGAGGGTGAAAAGTAAGACTGTCTCTACGGAAAAAAAAAAAAAAAAGTTGGCAAACTAGGACTCACGGACCTCTGGCCTACATTTTGTCTAGCCCTCAGCTAACAATTTTACATTTTTAAATTATTGGGGGAAAACATGAAAAGAAGAATAATATTTGGGACATGTGAAAATTATATGAAATTCAGATTTCATTGCCTATAAATAAAGTTTTGCTGGCACACAGCCAAATCCATTCATTTAAGTATCTTCTATGGCCAGTTTCATGTTCCAAAGGCAGAAGTGAGTCATTGAGACAGAAACTATCAGACCCACAAGCCTAAAATATTTACCACCTGGGGTTTGTTTAGAAAAAATTGACCATTTGAAATGAAAAGGGCATCATTGAATTTTTTGTTTTTGTTTTTAAATTGGTAAGCACTCTTTTGTGATTCTCTGGATGTTCCATTTTTTTTTTTGAGGCAGAGCCTCAAGCTTTCACCCTGGGTAGAGTGCTGTGGCATCACAGCTCACAGCAAGCTCCAATTCCTGGGCTCAAGTGAGTCTCCTGCCTCTGCCTCCCAAGTACCTGGGACTACAGGCGCCCACCACAACGCCCAGCCATTTTCTGGTTGTAGCCGTCATTGTTGTTTGGCGGGCCCGGGCTGGATTTGAACCCGCCAGCTCAGGTGTACGTGGCTGGCGCCTTAGCCGCTTGAGCCACAGGCTCTGAGCCATCATTGAATTTTTTAGTTTAAAAAAAAGATACACACTGGGCAGTGCCTGTGGTTCAGTGGGTAGAGCACTGACTCCATATACCAAGTGTGGCAGATTCAAACCCGCCCTGGCCAAACTGCAACAAAAAATAGCTGTGTGTTGTGGCAGGCACCTGTTGTCCCAGTTACTTGGGAGGCTGAGGCAAGAGAATCACCTAAGCCCTGGAGTTGGAGGTTGCTGTGAGCTGTAAGGACACGACACTCTACTGAGGGCAACAAAGTGAGACTCTGTCTCTAAAAGAAAAAAAAAAAAGATACACACTCATAAAAACTTAAGCTCTGCAGAAGAGGTAACATTACTAATGTTTTTGTCAAACTGCAACTCCCCCTTTTGAAAAAAGATGGGGTCTTGCTATATTGCCCAGGCTGGTCTTGAACTCCTAGCCTCACTTGAGCTTCTTGCCTTGGCCCTTCAAATGCTGGGATTATAGATGTGAGCCACTATGCCCAATGCATTTTCATATTTGATTATTTTTTCCCTGACTCCAGAGGTGCAGATGTATGTATGCAACAAGGAAGTATATGGCTTCCTGCCAGTGCCACTGCGGTCCCACAGCACCCTCCAGGACGAGGCTGAGAGCTTCATGCACATGCAGCTGGAGGTCATGGGTAAGTCCACTTACATACTGTCCTGGGAGGGGCTGAGTTGCCTCACTTTTGCTGCTGTCTCACATCTATCAGTGAGCACTAATTGAGTGCTTCTGGATGCCAGTCCCTGTGGGGGAGGGGGATACCAGGTACAAGGGCATGCATGTAAAATATGGATGATTGTCCTTGCTCGCACAGAGTGCTGGTTTGCAAGCAGCTGCACACACTGTGCTCAAGGTTGTCAGAGTGGGCTTCCTGGAGGAAGTGCCATTACGGTACAGGGTGAGTAGGAGTTCATGAGGAAGAGGATTTCAGCTGGATGTAGCAGCATTGCAAAGGCCAGGAGGCTGGAGGGGATGTGAACTTGAGGAACAGACAAGGTCAATGGGCAGCCAGAACCAGGGCAGGGAGCCTCAGACGCCAGATTCCCTGAGAGTGGTTGTGAGCCATGAAGGGTGTGGGAGTGAGAGGCAGAGGCTTTTTTCTGATGAATTTCGTGTATGTGGCAGTGCCTGGAATGTGGCTGTTTGGGGACATTTTCTCCTCTTTGGTCCTGTTAAACTTTAAACCTGTTAATTAGTATTTGATATTTATAAAACATTTTTGACATTTATCTTCAACAGACACTTTTCCCTTTTTCACTACAATTAAGTTCATTTAAAAACAGGAAATTCAGTATTTTCACCACATTTGCAAGCCTGGATCTTTCAAATACATAACAAAAAAAAATAAATTCATGGGCGGCATCTGTGGCTCAATGGAGTAGGGCGCTGGCC
Source organism: Perodicticus potto (assembly GCA_963574655.1). Classification (NCBI taxonomy): domain Eukaryota; kingdom Metazoa; phylum Chordata; class Mammalia; order Primates; family Lorisidae; genus Perodicticus; species Perodicticus potto. The sequence continues at coordinate 30,422 of CAUYRH010132573.1, forward strand.
CCATATGCCGGAGATGGAGGGTTCAAACCCAGCCCCGGCCAACAACTGCAAAAATAAATAAATAAATAAATTCATAAACTATGAAAATAACAGCTGTCCCTTCATGCCTAAGATGAGGTCTTTTGGGCAAGTGCCCCTATCCCAGCCACTCCCTGTGTGGGCCTTAACCTGTGCTGGACACACAAATTCCCAGGAACAGCAGGACCATTCCCACCAATGCATGGAAGTGGGCTGGCTGGGAGGGGTAAAGCCTCTGCCCTGGGGCTCAGTTTCCCCAATTCTACATGTTTGTGCAATGTTCTGTCTGTTCTGCCCCCTGGTGGCTTATGTTGGAATGGCACCCTGCCCTCCTTGTTTTGGGGAGACTCTCAAGAGTCTTAATGGTGGTGACACCTGTAGATTGCAAGGTCAGTGGGGCAGGCCCCTCTGACACCCAGGTGTCTCTCACACTTAGATGCCAGGGCCCCATCCCACTGCAGTCAGGGGAGATGAATCTCTATCACCAACTGCTATCAAAAACCAGAGGTGTCTCCGTAGCTGGCATACTTTTCTCAGTTTAAATTTTCACATACATTTCTGTTTCTAGTAGGAAAAACAATTCATGTTGTTAAAAACTCAGACACAACAGAGATGTGAATATTTTCCTGATCCTTGAGGGCCAGAGTGAACCACACGGAACAGACACATAGACGGCCTGGAAGTTTCAGATATTTGTATAGATGTTTTCTTATGTTCTGCACAACAGCTACATTTTCTCTCCATCCATGTATGGGTACTTGGACTGTGCTATAGACATGATATTTCATGGATTCAAAAATCTTTTGTGTAGGCCGAGTGTGGTGGCTCACGCCTGTAATCCTAATATATTGGGAGGCCAAGGCAGGAGGATCTCTTGAGGCCGGGAGTTAGAAACCAACCTGAGCAAGAGTGAAACCCTGTCTTTACTAAAAACTAAAAAATGAGCTGAGTGTTGTAGTCTCAGCTACTCAGGGGGCTAAGGCAGGAGGATTTCTTGAGCCTAGGAGTTTGATGTTGCTGTGAGATAGGCTAAGGCTATGGTCCTCTAGCCCAGGCAACAAAGTGAGACTCTGCTTAAAAAAAAAAATTGTTTTTTGTAGGTGGGCATGGTGGTGGCTCCCTATAGTCCCAGCTACTTAGGAGGCTGAGGCAGGAGGATCACTGGAGGCCAGGAGTTTAAGACCAACCTAGGTAACATGGTGAGGCCCTGTCTCCACAAAAAAGAAAAATTAGCCAGGCATAGTGGCATGCCTGTAGTCCCATCTGTTTGGGAGGCTGAGGCAGGAGAATTGCTCGAGAAAAGAAAAAAAAAATCCTTTGTATGATGAAATTTCAGGCTTGCAGAAAAGTACAAAATGATGCCTGTCCCCTGTACATAGGGAATCCCACAACCGGCTTCCTTCCCCAAATGCACATACATGATGGGGCATGTTTCCTTACAAGCTCTATAAACCTGGCTTGGGAGAAATCCAGTTTGTTGAGATTTAGTGCACATAGCAGTGCCCAGGTCACATGAATGAGCCACAATGATGTTTCATGTTATAGCCTTGAAATCAGCCACAGACCAGTCAGGAGAGTATTTTTGGTTCTCCTCTGGCCCTGTGCTGCCCTAATTCCATCAGCTAATGGGTTTTTGCCTATTTTGTGCTTATACAGGTAGAATCACCGGTCTGTGTGGTTTGCTATGTGTAGCAGTGGCCTGCTGCATATTATTCGTGTGGATCATGTGGATATTTAAGCGTAGGTTTATCGGCTCTTGGCTGTATCATGTATTGGGTTGGCCCAGTGACCATCGTGTTTATTAGCCAGTCTTCTGAGGGGCTCCAAGGGTTTTTCTCATTTTTCCCAATGTTGCCACGAGTGTTCTGTATACATGTTTGGGGCAGTCCCAGGTGTGTGTGTGTGGGTATGAAGTTAGGGAATGGTCCCCAAGACTACCCCTACTTCTGATGCCAGCTGCAAATTCAGGGGTACCTAAGAGCACACCTAACTTCAGAAACTCACAATGAAGTATTCAGAGAACTCACTGGAAGTTGTTATACTCATGGTTACAGTTTATTTCAGCAAAAAGACAGAGTTTGAAATCAGCCAGGGGCCAGGCACAATGGCATGCCTGTAGTCCCATCTGTTTGGGAGGCTGAGGCAGGAGAATTGCTCAAGAAAAGAAAAAAAAAATCCTTTGTATGATGAAATTTCAGGCTTACAGGAAAGTACAAAATGGTGCCTGTCCCCTATAAATGGGGAATCCATGGTCCAGGGGCCAGGGCAGTGGCTCGTACCTGTAATCCTAGCACTCTGGGAGGCTGAGGCAGGAGGATTGCTTGAACTCAGGAGTTTAAGACCAGCTGGAATAAGAGCAAGACCCTATCTCTGCTAAAAATAGAAAAATTAGCCGGGCATGATGGTGCGCACCTGTAGTCCCAGCTACTTGGGAGGCTGAGACAGGAGAATCACTTGAGTACAGGCGTCTAAAGTTGCTGTGAGCTATGATGACACCACTGTACTCTACCCAGGATGTTAGAGCAAGACTCTGTCTCTAAAAATAAATAAATAAAAATAAAATGCAGCCCAGGCTTGGTGGCTCACACCTATAATCCTAGCACTCTGGGAGGCCAAGTCAGGTGGATTGCTTGAGCTAAGGAGTTTGAGACCAGCCTGAGCAAGAGCAAGAGCAAAACCCAGTCTCCAAAAATAGCCGGCTGTAGTGGCAGGCACCTGTAGTCCCAGCTACTCCGGAGGCTGATACGAGAGAATCTCTTGAGCCCAGGAGTGTGAGGTTGTTGTGAGTATGACGTCATGACTCTGTACCAAGGGCAACATACTGAGACTGTACCTCAAATAAAAAAAAAAAAAAAATGAAATTTAGGCTCGGTGCCTATGGCTCAGCGGGCTAAAGCGCCAGCCACATACACCTGAGCTGGCGGGTCAAATCCAGCCCAGCCTGCCAAACAATGACAGCTGCAATCAAAAAATGGCCAGGCATTGTGGCGGGCGCCTGTAGTCCCAGCTGCTTGGGAGGCAGAGGCAGGAGACTCGCTTGAGCCCGGGAATTGGAGGTTGCTGTGAGCTGTGATGCCACAGTACTCTATCCAGGGTGATAGCTTGAGGCTCTGTCAAAAAAAAAAAAAATTAAATTTAATATAAAAAATTAGCCATGGGAAGAGGCACCTGGAGTAGAGTCCAGGAAGTTTCATTCCTGGAGCTGTCATTTCCCAGTGGCTCCTGGACAGCATTAACTTTTCCCAGCAATGCTGTGTGATGATGATATGTGTGGTGAACTGCCATCCAGGGCAGCTTCCTCCAAGCCTCGGTGTTCATTTTTTTTTTTTTTTTTGCAGTTTTTTGGTTTGTACCCACCACTTCCAGTATATGGGGCTGGCGCCCTACTCCTTTGAGCTACAGGCGCTGCCCAGTGTTCAGAGTTTTTATTGGGGGGAGATCCTGATGTGGTTGGTCACCTGCATGGCGACCACAACGTACAGCCCTTTCATAGTGTCAATGGGAAAGAAGATATACTCTGTAAAATAATTTTTTTTTTTTGTAGAGACAGAATCTCACTTTATCACCCTTGGTAGAGTGCCGTGGTGTCACACAGCTCACAGCAACCTCCAACTCCTGGGCTTAGGTGATTCTTTAGCCTCAGCCTCCCGAGTAGCTCGGACTACAGGCGCCGGTCACAACGCCTGGCTATTTTTCTGTTTTGCAGTTTGGCTGAGGACAGGTTTGAAACCGCCACCTTCGGTGTATGGGGCTGGCGCCCTACTCGATGAGCCACAGGCGCTGCCCTCTGTAAAATAATTTAAGGAGATATATTCTGAGCCAAATTTGAGGACTATACTCAGAGCCACACCCAAGAAGCCTTGAGCAGGCAGACTTCCTGTGGTGAGATGACAGTTTGATTTTATACATTTTATTTTTATTTTTTTGTAGAGACAGAGTCTCACTTTATTGCCCTTGGTAGAGTGCCATGGAGTCACAGCTCACAGCAATCTCCAACTCCTGAGCTTAGGCGATTCTCTTGCCTCAACCTCCCAAGTAGCTGGGACTATAGGCGCCCGCCACAATGGCTGGCTATTTGTTTGTTGCAGTTTGACCACATCCGGGTTTGAACCCACCACCCTCGGTATATGGGGCCAGGGGCTTACCCACTGAGCCACAGGCGCCGCCCTGATTTTGTACATTTCAGGGAGACAGCAATTACAGGTAAAGTCATAAATTAATATGTGGAAGGCATACATTGGTTTGGCCTGAAGAGGTAGGACATCTCAAAGTGGGGGCCCACAGGTTATGTATGAGTTTAAAGATACTCCTGTTGACAGTTGGCTGAAAGAGTTAGGCTCTGTTTGAAGACCAGGAGTCAGGGAAAAGGAATGCTTGAGTTAAGATAAAGCTCTATTAATCAGAGACAAACTATAGGACACAGGCCCAGACTCAAGTGGTTTGTTGTGTATATTGAGGACCAGCAAGTATGTCTTGCTTGTATGGCCTTAGGCCTGTTAGTAAGTCACAAAGGACATCTCTAAGAAGGGAAAGGGAGCATGACGAGGCATGTCTGATCTCCTTTCTCATGGTAGCAACCCAGTTTTAAGGGATTCCCTTAGCCAAGACCAGTGGGCAGTCAGTTAGCCACTGGCGGTGGGGGTTAAGATTTTATTTTCGTTCACAAGAGTCTGAGCTGATCCCATGTGGCCAAAGGACCCCTGTTATAAATCACATCTTACTATCTGATGTGCCAAGACATTCCTCTCAGGCAGTACCTGCCAAGGGCTTAGAGATCATGTCTGGGAGCTGAGGGCAAAGGCCAGGCTCAATTTGTGCCAGGTTCAATTCCTCACCACGCAGTGGGTCTGGGAATCTTAAATTTGATAAACGCTGTGACATAGCCTTCTGGGAAGGCAGCAGTGGTTTGCTCCTTTTCCCCAGAACTGATGGGGAAGGGTGAGGACATTGCCCCCTCTCCCTAAGGCAGAGGTATTGGGGCGGGGGGGCAGAGCTTCAGAAATAGAAGAAAGAAGGGGTACCCAGGACTTGAACCTGGTCCTCAGATTGCAAAGCCCTGCCCTCAGTGCTGGGTCTCAGGCAGGTGACCAGGAGCTTAAGGGTGGGAGGAAAACCTAAGACACTGTGTCATTGGGCTCACCCAGGCCTCTCCCAGACAGAGGGACTATGTGTGTCCCAGAGCTCACATTGGACCTTTGTTCCTAACAAGGTGAACACTGTGCTCACACTAGCTCTGAGCTCTGTTGGGGCAGCCTGCTGGCAGACAGAAGCCTTGTCTTCTTGAGAGGCCGACATCCACCCTTGGAGCTCATCCATCCTCCACGACAGGACCTGGGAATATGGCCAGAGTGCTGCTTGCCAGCAGCTAAAAGAGTAACGATCATGACCATTGTGACAAGCTTATTTCATGTGTGTGTGTGAGTTTCCTGTGGCTGCTGTAACAGATAACCACAAACCAGGTGGCTTAAAAACAATCAAAATTTACTTTCTCTTTGTACCCTCAATGATTCCCTGACAATAAAAAAAAAAAAAATTTACTTTTGTAGTTCCAGAGGCCAGAAGTCCAAAATCAAGGTGTTGGTAGGTCTGCACTCTCTATAAGGGAGCATTCTTCCTTGTCTTTTCTGGCTCCTGGTGTTTGCTGGCAGTTCTTGGCGCTCATTGCCTAGTAGACACATCAGCCCAGGCCCCTGGGGCTCTTTTTCCTGTGTGTTTCTGTCTCTGTGTCCCTATGTTACAGACATCAGCACATGGATGAGGGCCTTCCCTAATGACCTCATTTTGACTTTGTTACCTCTGTACAATACCCGATGTCTAAATACTCTGAGGTACTAACAAGACTAGAGGACACAATTCATCACAGGACAGTGTACGTGATCTCATGACATCTCTTCATGAAACCTGTGAGAGGCTTATTGGCTTTTTTTTTTTTTTTAATGACATAGGGTCGTTCTCTGTCACCCAGGCGTGAAAACTGTTTGTAGAGTGGGGGTCTCACCATGTTGCTCAGGCTAGTCTCTAAGTCCTGGCCTCAAGCATTCCTCCCACCTTAGCCTCCCAAAGTGCTGGCGTTACAGATGTGAACCACCATGCCTGGCCTGTTGGCCCCTTTTATAGCTGAGGAAAACCAAGACCCAGACTGGTCAAGGTTACACAGCCTGCCTCATTCCTTTGTTCATTCTATAAATAGTTATTGAGTCATTGCTGTATGTCAGGTCGTGGGATGGGCGCTGGGGACCCAGTGTGAGCACACAGACCTGGTGTTCTTCCTGAGAGACTCATGGCAGAGAGCCAGGAAAATAGGGCAGACAGCAAGGGTGGGCGCTTTGCTGGTGGAATCCTAGATGCTGTGGGGGCCCAGAGAAGGTACCTGACTCAGCCTGCAGAGGTAGAAGGTTCTTCCCTCCCAGGGCAGCATAGCTAAGAACTAAGGGTGAGGATGGGAAGAGCAAAGCATGGTCCAGATGGTGAACCATGTGCAAAGCATGTGCAAAAGCCCTGAGGTAGGAATGGGAGTCTTTGGAGTGATGCCAACAGCTTGAGTAAGATGGCATCTGTCGGGGGCGGGGCGGGGGGGTGGTGGTGGAAGCCAGGTTGGACAGGGAGCCATGCAAAGGATGGGGAAGGGTGTTAGAAAGAGACTAGAGGCCCAGTGACCCCAGTGATACCTTAGCTTCTCTGTCTCACAGTGAAGCACCCACCAGTGGAGCCCTCCCGGTTTGTCGCCGTGCCCACCAAGACGCCTGACAAGATGGGCTTCGATGAGGTGGGTGGGGTCTTCATGGGGGCGGGTCTGGGTGTCAGGAGGGCTAGGGGTTGGGAGCAGCCTGGAGGGGCTGACCAGACTCTGGGCCGCAGGTCTTCATGATCAACCTGAAGCGGCGGCAGGACAGGCGGGAGCGCATGCTTCGCGCACTTCAGGAGCAGGAGATCGAGTGTCTACTGGTGGAGGCGGTGGATGGCAAGTAAGTCTGAGACCAGGGTGATGTGGATGGGCACATGAGTGTAGACCTCACTGGTGGACAGCAAGTGATTCCGCTGGGGAACAGGGTCTAAACTCAGGCATAGACTCTGATGGTGGGCACTGTGGAAGGAAAGTGAATGTGACCCGGGGGAATGGGCGGGGGTGAGTCCATTGAAGTCCTGACCCAGAGGGAAGGGTAGGTCCAGATGCTGCAGGCATAGACTACAGGGGTGGGGACCCCAGGAAGAGGGAAGAGAAGGTCTGTCTATGAGTGTAGAACATGCCCTGGTAGGTGGGGCGCTAACTGGAGAAGAGGGACAGGCTGACTGTGCATCTTGATGGGGGCAGGAGTGAGTCTTCCTTGGGACTTCCCACCCCCCTCCCCAGAGCCATGAACACCAGCCAGGTGGAGGCGCTGGGCATCCAGATGCTGCCTGGTTACCGGGACCCCTACCACGGCAGGCCGCTCACCAAGGGCGAGCTGGGTTGCTTCCTCAGCCACTATAACATCTGGAAAGAGGTAGGTGCCCCAGGGGTGGGGGTGGGGCTAGAGTCCAGACCCTTTGTCTCAGGCCTTGTGGGGGTGGACAAAGGAAGGACAGAATCACTGCTGTCTTGGAAGTGTGTCAGCCCCAGGGGGATGGAAACCCAGGCTGGTAGGGGGAAGGGGAGGACTGAACCCAAGCCGATGGGGCTTGAGACCTGCAAGCAAAGCCTCTTCACTCCCAACCTTGACTCTGTCTCCATGTTTACTAATAGAACTAATGGGCACAGTGATGTTGGGCAGCATGGACTCCATGCCAGGGATACCCTGTAAACACGAGGGCTCCTGGAGGGAGAGGCTGCAGTGTACGGGCATGTTAGACTCGCATTCAAACTTGCCACCGTCAGACCTGAGACCAAATGGGGGTGTCTGGCTGCAGATTGGGAGGGGCATCGGAGGGGACTCTGGGCGATTGAAGCGCTAAGTGGTGCTTCTTCCTCGACATTCATCATGGATGGAGCCCATGGAGCCAGGAGGGGGAGGAGTGTGTGCACTTGCTTTTCTGCAGGTGACCAGAGCCTCTTCAGGCTAGTGCTTGAGGAACAGGTAGGGCCTTGGTCTCCTAGCAAGAGTTTTCTCCCTCAGGTGGTGGACCGGGGGCTGCAGAAATCACTCGTCTTTGAAGACGACCTGCGTTTTGAGATCTTCTTCAAGAGGCGCCTTATGAACCTCATGCGGGACGTGGAGAGAGAGGGCCTAGACTGGGATCTCATGTGAGGGGACCCTGGGGGGCAGGGCAGAGCTGAGGCCTGGGGAATAGAGCTAGGTAGACCTGTGGGGTGTGGTTAGGGTAACAGGCCTGGCCTGGGCTGAGAGCACTGTCAGGGGTGTGGGCTATGCCTTGGAAAGATGACCTGGAAGCAGGAACTGGCCAGGAGTCTTCAGGATTGGTCAGAGCTTGGAAACTTGACTGAGCTCTATGGAGGTGAGAGGTGTGGCTAAGATTTGACACAGCAGCGTGTGGGTGTGGCTAAAGAGAATGGGGGTGTGGCCAGGGGAGCCTGGGTGGGCATGGCCTGCACTGGAGGTGTGGCTGAAGAGTGTGAGGTATGGCCAATGAGCCTAGGAAGTCATGGCCAGCACTGGCTGTGTGGCTAGAGTGTGAGGGTTTGGACAGGGAGCCTGAGTGGGCATTGTCATCACTGGAGGTGTGATTGAAGCATGAGGGTCTGCTCAGGGAGCTCGGGTGGGTGTGGCTGGAGAGTGCGAGTTTATGGCCAGAGATCCTGTATCTTAGTCAACACAGAACAGCTTCAGGCTCAAAAGAATGAGTTTTGCTCTCCACGGCTTCATATCCTCCCACGGCTCCGTAGTGCTCACACTCCTCCCTGTGACCCCCACACTCCTTGGTGCTATGTTCAACATAGCACCCTCCTGTACCCCTTCCACATTGGGCCTGATAGGGGTAACTAGATCCCTGATGTTCTGGGCTAGCATTCTGTAGAGGGCGTAAGGAGTATAACAGGGCTCAATTCTGCACCCCAGCTACGTGGGCCGGAAGCGAATGCAGGTGGAGCACCCTGAGAAGGCGGTGCCCCATGTGAGGAACCTGGTGGAGGCTGATTACTCTTACTGGACCCTGGCTTATGTGATCTCCCTGCAAGGCGCCCACAAGCTGCTAGCTGCCGGGCCACTCTCCAAGATGCTACCTGTCGATGAGTTCCTGCCTGTTATGTTCGACAAGCACCCAGTGTGAGAGGGCGTTGTGGCAGGCAGGCTGGTGGGCGGGGTCTCACTGTGTTTCTGTCTTCAGTAGGTGGGGGTGTGAGACTTGCAAGCTCCAAGCAGGCACCTCTTCCTCTGCCCACTACTCCCTCCTTTTGCCCCCACCTGTATCTGTCTCCGTGTGTCCCCCACCTGCTCTGTTTCTGTTTCTCCCACTTCAGTATCCATTTGTGCCTGCTCTGCCTCCTTCTCTTTACTTTCCCTCATTCGCCCACTTCTTGCTCCATCCGTCCCCTCCCCTGGACCGACTGCTGCCTCTCACTCCCCTCCTTCCTCATTCTAGGTCTGAGTACAAGGCCCACTTCTCCCTCCGCAACCTGCGCGCCTTCTCTGTGGAGCCCCTGCTTGTCTACCCAACGCACTACACGGGGGATGACGGGTATGTGAGTGACACAGAGACCTCAGTCGTATGGAATAATGAGAACGTCAAGACTGACTGGGACCGTGCCAAGTCCCAGAAGATGCGGGAGCAGCAGGCACTGAGCCGTGAGGCCAAGAACTCAGATGTGCTCCAGTCCCCGCTGGACAGTGCTGCCCGTGATGAACTCTGAGGGGCATGAGTCAAAAAGCCAAAGCAGCCGTTGCTGGCCCACCCTCCACTTCCTCACCAGGGATAGCAGGGTCACCTTTGGTCTCCTGGGCAGGCCACAGAGGGCTCTTTATGCAGGGTAGTGTCCAACCAGCTCTTGCTCAGCAATCACATGCACACTGGCAGCATTAATGGAGTGCCTACTGCATGCCAGAAATAGGGCTTGGCAATGGGGAATTGGGAGGAACAAAGCCCTCTTCATTCCTCTGTTCATGTGCCCAACACTTGTTAAGCACCTGCTGTGTACCAGGTTCCCGTTATGACAGTGAATGAGGCTTAATTATTCTCTCCAACAGTGATTCATTTATCAAGCATTTATTAATCAGATTAAGAATCAGGTACTAGTGATACACATTTGTTTTTAAAATTAATTCAAATATTTATTGAGTGTCTACCATGTATTAGGCACTGTCCAGGCTCTGGGAATATTAATATAAATGACACTCATTCATTTATTCAGACATATATCAAGTGCCTGCTGTGTGCAGGAAGGTGAGCTAGGTGATGGGGATGGAGGTAAATAAGGTGCTTTTCACTCTTAATTGGTTTCTTCCCCACACTTCTCAGGAACCCGGCACTTGGGATTCAAAACAGTATGAGAGATGTTCAGTCAGCATTTTTGATTATCCACTATATGCTGGGCTGCATGCCAGGTGCTGGGGCACAGAGATGAACTATATGAGTATCTTTATTTTTACATACCACAACATTTATTGAGCACCTAATGTGTGCCAGGGCTCCTGATTCCCATTTGGATTGAAGAGTGATCAACTTAAGTTTGGTTCTTCCCTGTCCCCCTACCTGCCTGAGCTGTGTGCAGACAACATCCCCCCACCACCCAGGAGGGAGGGAAACGCTTTCCATACCAGGGGCAATCGCGGGTCTCAGTGGGCACGTGGCCACAGGCAAGCCCCCCTGGAGGGGGCATAAGAGGTGGGGGCTGGGTCTCCCTCACCCAACCCTGGCTCCATTCACTGACCTCCCTGCCCTTGTGTCTCAGGTGTGATCTCTGCCTGCTTGATGAAGTTCCTTTGTTCAAGTGTTTGGTGGGATCATGTGTTTGGGGGGCTTGTAGGGGCTCAGCTGCACTGGGGCACTGCCCATGGCCTGGCAGTATGTTCCCCAGCAAGGGCTGGAGGATTTGATATGCCTTCACCCTGAATCGAATGTCAGAGCCAGCCAGCGGTGCTTCACCCTGTTGGGAATAACTTGCTTATTTTTTTATTAAATGTTCATGGTTGGTTTTCACTGAAGTCTATGGTCTTGTGCACTGTGAAAACACCTCTCACACTCCTCACCCCTAGCTGCAGGTCATGATTTGGGAGAAAATCAGGGCAGGTAGTATGGAGAACATGGCCAGCACAGTGAGTGTGAAGTGAGAGGGTGACAGTCCCAGGTCCCAGCCTGCCCCATAAAACTTCTCAAAAACAGCACAAGGGCAGATAGCAGATGTCACAATATCACAAGTCAACTGTACAGTTGTCTCAGATGACTTTTGAAGATGGGGACTGTTGTGTAAGTTCCCCTAAAACAGACCCTCACATGAAGATGTGAGGATACACAGGGTGTGATCCTAGGAACCCAGCACAGAGGGTGGGGAAGTGGAACAAGTTGAGAAAGATCACTATAGCGGGCTCGGTACCCATACTTAGTGGTTAGGGCACTAGCCATATACACTGGGGCTGGCGGGTTCCAACCTGTCCCAGGCCTGCTAAACAACAATGACAACAACAAAAATAACCAGGCATTGTGGCGGGTGCCTGTAGTCGCAGCTACTTGGGAGGCTGAAGCAAGAGCATCGCTTAATCCCAAGAGTTTAAGGTTGCTGTGAGCTGTGTGACGCCACGGCACTCTACCGAGGGCGACATACTGACACTCTGTCTCAAAAAGAAAACAAAGAAAGAAAATCACTATAGGGGGTGCCAATGAGCAGATAACACTGTGGGCTTAGAGACCTCAGGGCGACAGCAGAGAGCCCACACCTGAATGGTCCCACCCCAAGGAGAAGGGGGTGGGGTATCCATGCCCCACCCAAAATTGGATTTTCTGAGTCAAATGCTTGTGAATTCTCAGGATTATTAAAACCTTAGGGTGCATAGGAATATACCCAATGCTTTTATAAACTCACAGATGTATGCAATCAGTCTAGAAAAAAATTAGAACTTACAGTTAAGCAAACAAACACAGTAAAATTAAACCACACGTCTTCGGACACAACTCCTAACTTTTTGATGAAAAACCTTCCAGCCTTACCCATTTACATGGAGCAAATATATACATATCTATTAAAAGGCTATCATGTTACATAAACTCTACTGTAACTTGCCTCTTTCATGCAGCACATGTTTATT
>CAUYRH010132575.1:0-14143 GCA_963574655.1 Perodicticus potto
ATGTACACCTAAGCTGGCAGGTTCGAATCCAGCCCGGGCCTGCCAAACAACAATGACAGCTGCAACCAAAAAATGGCCAAGCGTTGTGGCGGGTGCCTGTAGTCCCAGCTACTTGGGAGGTGGAGGCAAGAGACTCGCTTGAGCCCAGGAATTGGAGGTTGCTGTGAGCTGTGATGCCACAGCACTCTATCCAGAGTGACAGCTTGAGGCTCTGTCTCAAATAAATAAATAAATAAAATTAGGACAAATATATGAGTAATAAATATTATAATTTTGAGGACTTTGAAAGTAATTCTTAATGAGTATTCTGCTTAATAAGCCCTTAAATTCTTCTCAGTTAATCTCCTAATGGTCCATCAAATCCCAGGACACATAATGGCTTATTTTCAGTTTTTAGGACTTTCACCTGCGTATTCAAATTTCAGCCACATTTGCGAGTCATAAATTCATATTTTTTATATCCTAATCCCTCTCACTAACTTTCACCCTTCACATTTTCACCTGATTAATTCCTCCTCATTTTCTAAGTCCTTACCTAACTAGAAACAATTTCTGTATGTAAAAATTAGCTCTAGTGACCTTATATTAATGTTGAGTACATTGGATTAAAAAAATAGCTCTATTGCGTGGCTACTAAATTATAAGTACTAGGCTGAGCACTTTCCAAAATTCACCTCATTTGTTAGTCATAATAAATTTGTGATATTTTTCTAGATAAGAAAATTCAACAAAAGGTTAATGAGCTGGCTCATGAACTGTTTGTGATACAGAACCAGTTTATTTTTATTTTCAATGCATCATTGATCATATCTTTTCCAAAGTGTTAAAAAAGTGAATAACTGAAAACATGGAATGAAAAAAGCCATAAAAACACACGCATAAATTTATTTATTATTATCAGACAGAATAGACATAAAATGACTCTACCAATCTGCTCTAAGTTTTTCTCCCTCTGCGTTTTGTCCTTTTCATCACTGACTGACAGCACACCTTCCCAGTCAAACTGTCTTCCCGGGACTATACATGGAGTAGCATTGTTCAGGAGCTTGTCACTCAGCAGATCAAGATTCTTTTCCTTCCAAGTTTTCGCCTCTGCACTCAAGCACCAACTCTTCTCTGTACACCTTAGGAATCTTGAAAAAAACTGCCAAGAAGCCTCAGTCAGAAATGCTGTTCTCAGACCCCATTCCACACTAAGGTTTACCTCATTTCCTGTCCCCAGTTTGACCTTCCCTGGATGACTGAAAATGGGAACATTAATTAAGGAATTAAGGAAATCCCACCCACAAGGGTGCGGTCCTATGACTCATGAGAGCAAAACAGGCCACTGTGCCCATAGTGAAGTTATTCAGTTTCAGATAAAGCTGCAAATGGAGCATCAGGTTCCTATTCAAGCCACATCTAGAGTGAGTTTCAAGCTCATTGGTGCTCCCAGAATTCCTGATGATCTTCATTTCAGATTTCCTGCACCTCCAACTCTGTGAATTAGCAATATTCTATAGCACTGGGCAGTTTTTAAAAATTAACATTTCTTCCAGAAATACCCTAATCCCCAGAAGCCAGGTCTGCTTAAAATTAGTCAATTTACATCTCCAAACAGAACAAATAACTTCTTAGACCTGAAACATCTGCAAGCAAGTGATTTCCCTTCTTTCTTTTGGATACTGGAGGGATCCAGTTTTACAATTTTATCCTGCAAAGGCCAATTGGTGGTGTGCGTTTTTCCCTAGAAAATAAACGCGTGGTCTTACCATAAATATAGATACAAGTATATAAAGTTTAGACAACAAAAAATGTGTAACACCATTTAGCAGTTTTTCCCCAAATCTATATTCACTAACAGTTTTTAAAAAATCTTAAAGTCCTATGTCAGCCAGTCATTTTAAAGCATAATTGAATTCAGTCTGCTTATTTCAGAATTTAATAACTTTCTACAAATACGAATTGCCTCCTCTCCTTGAAATAGCAGAAACCTAACTGGAATATATTTCTGATACATTTAACAACAAGACGGGGGTTCACTGTAATTTACATAACTGAATATTATCACAGGGGAAAAGTTAGTGACCAGATGCCCCTAATTTGAGGTAAGTCATTGGACCCAGCACTTAGAACCCTAAGTCTGCTACTGAATGCTGCCCTCACCTGCCTGTCACGACATTTGCAGGGATAGAAAATGTATTCTAAAGTCAACTTCAAAAAGCTTTATGCTGATAACAAATTATTGTGTTAGGTGTCTTGTTAATCTTGTGACATTTTAAAATGTGGTAGCCTTTACATTTATGGAGATCACTACTGTGAACATTTTTAAATTTTCTAGATTATTTGTTGTCATTGGTATGCTAATTATATTTTCTGCTACCTGATTATGCCTAAAGTGGCATCCTAAACTTTCGCTTTTCTTTTTTTTCTTTACAAACTCCTTCCTCCTGAGACTTGAGCAAGTCACTCTATTCTTAAGTGGTCATCTCTCAGTTACCTGAGACGGATTTTCTACTTTGCAGATTATTCATGCTTTTTATTTTTCTCTTCTGCTCTGTGTCTTTGGCCACTTTAGTCATTGATTAATGTTTGCAGCGACCTAGTGGGAAGTGGGGAAAAATGAAATCAATTCTGCCACTTATTAGAAACTCTGATAAAATCACTACCGAAGCCAACGGAGAAAGATTTTTCTTTGCAGTGCCACTACCTCATTAGCGTGGAGAATCGAGAGCGCTCTGAGTCCTGATAAGAAGCCCAGCACGTTAGCATAGTCCAGAGGCAACTTTCAAATGTCTGGTTCTTTATAAGTAACTCTCTTCTCTGTGGAGATGATTGTTTAGGCATTTATCTCGTATATTCCCCTTTTCAAGAGAATAGGTTTCGTTCTTGGTAACAAAGGATTTTTAGTATTTCTTTTACACATTTTACCAGAACCTCAAAAAAACTTACATCTATAGTGTATTCGCTTGGACTTTTTAGTTAAAAATAACAGAACTCGACTTTACATTTCTAAATATCTTTGTTGTGTGGTGTATCCATGGTAAGGGATATGTTCCCATGCAGCTCCATGTTCTTTCCTCATCCACTAGCCTGAGGCAGCCACTGGCAAGTTCAGGGTCAGAGTGATCAGAGAGGGATTGAGCCCAGATGATAGAGATCCTGGCTATTTGAGCAACTGTCCTGGACAGTTCACAAAGATTTCAAAATCCATTAGTTACTATGGTTTGTTATCTCCTAACTAATAGTACATACACAGTAGAGATTTACTTTATAATTTATAATTAATTTATAAGCATAGACCCTTTTTATTCTTGTCACAAGCAATCAGTCAATCAATGATTTTAAAAATAGGATCTTGTCAAGCTGACGGATTGCTTTCCAGAAGTTGTGTTCCACAAGCAAGGGGCGGGGGGTGTTTTTAAATGACTTCTCTATAATTCACCTAGTTAAGCTTTTAGAAAAGTGTTCTGTACTAGAAATGAAGTATCTCTAAGAATCAGTCTTCCATGTCCTTAGACTCCAATCTTACCCTTAAAATATTTGTTTTTAAAGGAGAGCTCAGTCATGCTTTAAATTTCTTCTCAACAGCAGGATTATTAGCCCTTCTTTTCACACCCAAAGAGACTGTATGAATTGTCTGTGGTTATTTTAAAAACTACCACAGAATTTAGGGGCTTAAACTCTAAAAGTATATCATTTTACAGCTTTGTAGATTGGAACTCTGACACAGGTCTTACCAAGCTAGATGGAGGCATCTGCAGGCCTGGGTTCCAATCCTCTCCTTTGCTTTTCCAGAGGGAGGCTGCCCAATTTCCTCACGACTCTCTCCATCTCCAAAGACAGTGGTCACAGCTTTGAAATATGCATGGTATCACCCTACCCTCTACTTACTTTAAAGGACCCCTGTGGTTACTGGGCCCATCCTGAAAATTCAGGATAATCTTTCCATTGTAAGATCAGCTGATTAGCAAATTTAATTCCTAATACATTCACAGGTTCCAGAAATTAGGCCTTGAAAATTTTCTGTTGTTGTCGTTGGTTTGTTTAGCAGGCCTGGGCCAGGACCTGCCACACCCATGCATGGAGCCACTGCTCTAACCACTGCGCTGCGGGCACCCAGCCAAGACTTGAACATTTTTAAAGGGCCTTTCTACTTATCACAAAAACTGAGGTTCACAGTACCAAGCTGGCATTACCAGTGTTTAGATTCGTTCTATGACTTTATGTTTGGATCTTTGCCACCAATGCTTTAATTCTTCCTTGCTGATTAAATTCTTTCCCTCTCTCTTTTAGCTAAAATAAATCTGCTGGTTTTTTTTTTTTTTTTCTGGTTAAGAACTTCATTTTAAAAGAATTTGAGTTTTGGCTTGGCACCTGTGGCTCATGTGGCTAAGGCACCAGCCACATACACCTGAGCTGGTGGGTTTGAATCCAGCCCAGGCCCACCAAACAACAATGATGACTGCAACCAAAAAAAAAAAAAAAAAAATAGCGGGGCATTGTGGCAGGTGCCTGTAGTCCCAGCTACTTGGGAGGCAGAGGCAGGAGAATCGTTTAAGCCAGGAGTTAGAGGTTGCTGTGAACTGTGATGCTTCACAGCACTCTACCCAGGTTGATAGCTTGAGGCTCTGTCTCAAAAAAAAAAGAATTTGAGCTTTTATTCTAGTGTTTCTATGTGGCTAACCCATCTTTGTGACCCAGATTTGTTTAGTACACAGATATTGCCAAGCACTCTTCTCTAGGCTTTCATAACTGTTGACATTTTAAACGTCTCTTTTTTGTAGTAAAATAAGACTCCATTCTTTAATGGAGACACATTTCCCCTCATGGCATAAATTTAAAATATGTTCTCATATTTCCCCTCTCCTGCAGATCCATTCTCTGCTCTGGTTCTGTCTTGCACTGTTTGTGAAGGAGGCTAACCTCTGAGCTGCAAATCCTAGGCCTGCTTTCGCGCTGGCTTCACATTGTATTCATCCAATGAGAGAGAAGGTCAGGAGGCAGAGTGGGAAGAGAGAGGGTATAGAGTGTTTCTCCCCTGCACTCACCTTACCTTGCAGCCATATTTACATAGGGTCGATTCAACATTTCTCCTAGACCAGGGGTCCTCAAACTATGGCCCGCGGGCCACATGAGTTGGTGTGAATTGTATTTGTTTCCATTTTGTTTTTTACTTCAAAATAAGATATGTGCAGTGTGCATAGGAATTTGTTCATAGTTTTTTTGTTTAAACTATAGTCCGGCCCTCCAACAGTCTGGGGGACAGTGAATTAGCCCCCTGTTTAAAAAGTTTGAGGACGTCAAGTAAACTTGAATTTGGTCCCTTCTATTAGCACATTCTTTATGCAAGTTATTTGTCCTATATTAACTAATATTTCCTTCTCTGTAATATGGGAATACCTAACTTAAATTATAAAGATTTGTTGAGAAATCATGTATATGTAAAGCATGGTGCCTAGCCAATAGGTATACTCAACAGATGTACATTTCTCACTGCCTATTCTAAATTCCTGAGTGCCCTCCCAGACCAAAAAAAGTACAACATTTAGAAATACTTTCTAGACATAGGGATGTCATGGACTCATGGCATTTTAGGGATTAACATGGGGCACCAACTTTTTTTTTTTTTTTTTTGCCAACTCAAGATGCTTTTTTAAACTGCTACCATCTACTATTCCCTTTTCATAAAAGAGAGAACATTTTCATACTTAAAAAAGTTGAACACAGTCTTACAATCTTAGAGCAACAGTCTTATTTCCTCTAACAGACTAAACCTAGCTTTAAATAAAAGTAATTATATCCCCTTATTTCCAACTACTTTTTTGGTAAAAGCTTCATCAGGGACTTTCTGCAGCATACTGAGAACTACTCTGCTAGATGAACAAATTCAAAACCATCCCTCTGGAAAGTTTTCTAAATAGCCAATAGTGAGCCTTTTTCCTCTTCTGGTTTACTGTAACTGGAATGAAAATATTAATGACTCAGTATAATATAGCATGCCATTCTCACAGGTCTTCAAATTACACAGTGGAGTAGTGGCTCTCTATTTGAAATGTGTGTTTAACTTTAATATATCCATGTGCCAAATTCCATTTCCAGTTGCATAATTTTGAGAGTCAGAGGCCATATGTCCCAAATAAAGTGAAAAATTGAATTATCAGAGTATTTTAAATTACCTTAATTATTGTAGCAAAGGAGAAGATATGTTTGGTACTAAATGTTTCCCCATGTGTTCACAAAAGAAAAACCTTCTCAAGTGCACTGGTTTCTACTTTCCTGCTTTACTTATTCATTAAGCACATGGTATAGAGCACCTATTGTATACAGAGCCCTGCTGGGCCTAGAGAAGAAGAAGGCAACATCCCTGTGCCAGAAAAACTCAGGATCTGATGGAGAAGCCCACAGAAACAAGAAGTTTGGAACTGTCTTGTTGTATGGTCCTAGAAATGTCCCCTTTTCTCTCATTTCCTATCTATTCCACTCCTCCTAGTAACACATGACCACGACCTGTTCTCAGACCAGTCTTTGTTCATGTAATAGTACAAGCAGCAAGGACAATATGAGCAAAAGAGTATTTAAGTATCCTACAGGTAAGACAGAGAAAATGGAGCACTCAGTGTGTCAACATTTTCGCTGGTCTCTTGCCCTCCCTCACCCAGCTGAGAATCATTGTCTTATTTCCTGAAAAATCATAACTATCCTCTCTTTTAAATTAATAGACCTTGGTTAACAGACCCCTTCACTTCAACTGCTCTGTTATTCCCCTCAGTTCTGAAGCTTGGCCTTTTCTGTTTTGTTTTTTCCTCCTAGATGTGGGTCATCTAGTTTCCTAGGAAACCTTAGCTTCCCTGGTTAGCCACTTTTCCATTGTGGATACATGGACGTGAAATACATTCAGGTTGATTGAATGGGGCTAGCATTGAGGATATGTGTGGAGATGAGGGGATTCACCACAGGATCCCAAATAAATCAATGGCATCATGTAGTTTATCTAGGGCTGTAAAAGCAAGTATATTTTTTTGCTCTTACATTCAGCTATCATGACTTACACTGTTGTCTTTTTAAAAAAAAAAATAAACTTTATTTTGATTTATAGAAAAGTTGCAAAGAAAATACAGAGTTCCCTTACCCAGTTTCCTCTAATGTTAACATTTAATGTAACTATGGTACATTCATCAAAACTAAGATCAAGAATGGAAGAAAAAGTATCCAATGTACTCAGCCCAACTATGAAACTAATTTATAGCTTTCATACGAAAGCTATAACCCAATCACAGCACAAGAATACAGGGAACGGGGCAAGGGAGGGGAGGGGAGGGGGAAGGATAGGTGGAGGGAAGGTAATTGGTGGGACCACATCTACGGTGCATCTTAGAAGGGTGCAAGTGAAACTTACTGAATGCAGAATATAAATGTCTTAATACAATAACTAAGAAAATGCCATGAAAACTATGTTAACCAGTTTGGTGAAAATATTTCAGATTGTATATGAAACCAGCACATTGTACCCCATGATTGCATTAAAGTACACAGCTATGATTTAATAAAAATAAAAGAGAAACACTGGTACACTATTGATTAAACACCAGACTTTACTCAAATCGCACTAGTTTTTCCACTAATGTCCTCTTTCAGTTCCAAGATTCAGTTCAGGATATCACATTGCATTTAAGCACAGCATGCTTTTCTAATATAAGCTTTCATTTTCGAATACTTTTGATTTTCAGAAAACATACAAAGAGTTCCTGTATCCCCTGCTTCCACTTTCCTTTCTTAACACCTTACAAGGCCATCATACACTTCTCACAACTCAGGAGCCAGCCAACACTGGTATATTACTATTAACTGAACTCCACAATGTATTTCGATTTCACTAGTTTTTTCCTCATGTCCTTTTTCTCTTCTGAGATCCCATCCAGGATACATTATATTTTGGCATCATGTTTCATTGGGGACCTCTTAGCTGTGACAATTTCTCAAATCTTCCACACTTTTAACGACTTTGATAGTTATAAGGAATACTAGTCAAGTATTTTGTTGAATGTCCCTCCATTTGGGTTTGCATAATATTTTTCTCATGATTCCAGTGGGGTTATGGACTATGGAGAAGAAGGCCACTGTGGTGAATTGCTCTTTTCATTACATCATGTCCGGGGTGCATACTATCAATGGGACCACCCGACTGAGGTAGTGCCCATCATGTGGGCACAGTTTAAGCAATCTGTTGAACATTCAGGTTGTACCTGTTTTTTATTGCTACATATAATAATAGGAGATAAAGAGAGGTATATATATAATCATAATTTCTAATTAAGATATTAGATCCTTTAATGGAATTACAAAGAATGAGCTATTATTTTTTGGTTTCAGAGGGGTTTTTTTGTTTTGTTTTTAACAGACCGAGTCTCACTTTTTTTTTTTCTTTTTTTTGAGACAGAGCCTCAAGCTGTCACCCTGGATAGAGTGCCGTGGCACCACAGCTCACAGCAACCTCCAATTCCTGGGCTCAAGCGAGTCTCCTGCCTGTGCCTCCCAAGTAGCTGGGACTGCGGGCGCCTGCCACAACGCCCGGCCATTTTTTGGTTGCAGCCGTCATTGTTGTCTGGCCGGCCCAGGCTGGATACGAACCCACCAGCTCAGGTGTACGTGGCTGGCGCCCCAGCCCGCTGAGCCACAGGCACCGAGCCGACAGAGTCTCACTTTATCGCCCTTGGTAGAGTGCCGTGGCATCACACAGCTCACAGCAACCTTCAACTCCAGGGCTTAGTCAATTCTCTTGCCTCAGCCTCCTGAGTAGCTGGGACTACAGGCGCCTGTCACAACACCCGGCTATTTTTCTGTTTTGCAGTTCGGCCGAGGCCGGGTTTGAACCCGCCACCTTCGGTATATGGGGCCGGTGCCCTACTGGATGAACCACAGGCGCCGCCCATGTTTCAGAGGTTTTTCTTTGAAACAGTCTCACTCTGTCACACTGGGTAGAGTGCTGGGGTGTCATCGAAGCTCACAGCAACCTAGTACTCTTGGGTTCAAGAGATCCTCCTGCCTCAGCCTCCCAAGTAGCTGTGACTACCGGTGCCCACCACAACACCCCGCCAGTTTTTCTATTTACAATAGAGACAGAGGTCTTGATCTTGCTCAGGCTTAGCTCAAGCAATCCACCCACCTAGGCCTCCTAGAGTGCTAAGATTACAGGTGTGAGCCACTGAGCCCAGGCGATACTGTTTATTTGGGGACTGGGAGCAGTGCCCAGCCTGATCTAATTTATTTACAAAATAAAATATTTAGTAAAGCAGTGCAAACAAGAGCTGAATCCATTTTCTAAACCTGTTGAACATAAGTAAAACTCAACTATTAAAAGCAAAGCCAAAGGCCAAGCATCGTAGCTCACGCCTGTAATTCTGGAACTTTGGGAGGCTGAGGCAGACAATTGCTGGAGCTCAGGAGTTTGAAACCAGCCTGAGCAAGAGTGAGACCCTGTCTCTACTAAAGATAGGAAAAAACTAGCCGGATGTTGTGCACGCCTGTTGTCCCAGCTACTTGGGAGGCTGAGGCAAGAGGATTGCTCAAACCCAGGCATTTGAGGTTACTGTGAGCTATGATGCCACAGCACTGTACCCAGGGTGACAGAGTGAGACTCTGCCTCAAAAAATAAATAATAAAAGCAAAGCCAAAAAGAAAAATTGAACCTAGACTGGGAAGTCAGAGTCCTTAATCAAGGCAGTCTTCATCTTCTACTTGGTCTCAATGAACCTCTGTTGGTACCAAAAGCAGGAGTGGTGAAGCCCAAAGTATGGGGGTGGAGGGTGCCAACAGACTGCAAAGGTGGCAGCAGCTGGTACAGACAGGTTGTAATGAGAGTGGATGGTGGCAGAAAGCCTGAAACCCCTAGAGCAGGCGTCCTCAAACTTTTTAAACGGGGCCAATTCACTGTCCCTCAGACCGTTGGAGGGCCGGACTATAGTTTAAAAAAAAAAAAAAACTATGAACAAATTCCTATTCACACTGCACATATCTTATTTTGAAGTAAAAAACAAAACGGGAACAAACAGAATTCACACCAACTCATGTGGCCCACGGGCCGTAGTTTGAGGACCCCTGCCCTAGAGTATCAAGTTGAAATAGATACAGAAGAGAATTACTCCACTTCATTATTGTTATAGATTGACTTCACCCACAGAATGTATATAAAAGTTGATTACAAGGCCTTGCAATTAATGGCCAACAAATATTCAGTCTGAATTGAATTTGTTGCCCTGTGAGGGACAATACAAAAAAGGTTAGAGTATTTGATGAGAGATTGAAAAGTGACTTAATTGGCTCAATTTTTGTGTTGACATGGGCACTCACTAAATCAAAGGAATAAACCATTAGAGGCTGAGTTCAGTAAGCCAAGCTTTTATACATCTCCATTAGGGAAAGGATTTATTTTAAGCGTATAAATACAAACAATTACATGAAAGCTTTTCACTTTCATGCATTAGTGTCAAGAGCAGGACATTTTGTTTTTCCTTTCTGGAGGTCGTCTCTCTTCAGATCGATAGAGACTTCTCAAATTGTGATCTGTCTTCACCTTCAACTTTCTAGGGGATTGTTTTGCATCCTTACGTTTAAGAATCCTGGAGCTAGGAATAGAAGTTCAAGTAGCTAACTCATTTGGGCCAAGAGACAAGTAGGATCATGGGTTGCCCAGAGCCTACAACCAGTGGTACCTAGTAAATTTTTACTCACCCCCCTCAAAAAAACCCAAGATACTAGCCTTTGCCAATTTCATGGTGTCAGTACTCCCAGTGTGGCTGATTTCAAGATAACAACGTGACCACCTTACATGGTGCACAATAATAACACACTGTCATATAGTATGTCTACCATAA
This sequence comes from Perodicticus potto, assembly GCA_963574655.1. Classification (NCBI taxonomy): domain Eukaryota; kingdom Metazoa; phylum Chordata; class Mammalia; order Primates; family Lorisidae; genus Perodicticus; species Perodicticus potto. The sequence continues at coordinate 10,854 of CAUYRH010132575.1, forward strand.
AGAGACAATAAACATAACCTAAAGATCATAAGTAATAGTACAACATGGTAAAATAACTAGGAAGTGATACGTTTTGAGCATTTATTGCCTATGTCTATAACTTATTGTGTTGTAATTTAAATTTTTATTATGGCTGTATTTTGTGTGTGTGTGTGTGATTTTTGGCCAGGGCTGGGTTTGAACCTGCTACCTCTGGCATATGGGGCTGGTGCCCTACTCCTTTGAGCCACAGGCACCACCCTGTTAATGGCTGTATTTAACAAGTAGCTTGCAATTTTTTTTTTTTTCTTGAGACAAGAGTCTCCATTCCATTGCCCAGGCTAGGGTGCCACAGCATCATCATAGCTCACAGTAAACTCAAACTCTAGGTTCAAGCGATCCTTCTGCCTCAGCCTCCTCAATAGCTATGACTACAGGGATCCGCTGTAACAGCCCAGTTAATTTTTCTACTTTTAGTGGAGATGTGGTCTTTCTTCTGCTCAGGTTGGTCTCAAACACCTGAGCTCAAGCATTCCTCCCTCCTCAGCTTCCCCAAGTGCTAGGATTACAGGTGTGAGCCATTCACCCAGCCTCACTTGCCAGTTTTAATGATAAACTCTCACAAGCTGGCACCAGCACACACCTGCAACCATTCTTTAAAAAGATACACAACCTTCCTTTGGCCTGTAGACTAATCATAGCACGTGAGCAATCTCAGAGAATTTGCCATCTGCTAAGTAAGGAAAGAACAAGGTTGGGGGAGGCATTATTAGGGATGGATTTAGCCAGGAACCAATACCCAGGAAGAGCTATTATTTTGTTCACTCTCCTGAGGCCTGTAGGGCCACACAAAACAACTAGGCAGCTGCCTTAGCCTCATTCAGGGGCCTTACCTAAGAAAAAAAGACTACAGGTTGTTGAGTTCATATGCTTTGCAGCCCAAAAGCAAACCACCTTCTGCATCTTATATAGATAGTAGCCTAGGATTTCCTCATCACAGACAACCTGTACTGGGAGAGGAAGAAGTGTACTTAGAATGCAAAGTTTTGGGCTCCACCCCAGACCTCCTGAATCAGAATCACTAGAGTATTTTGCAAGCTCACCAAGCAATTCTGATAAGTACTAAAAGTCAAGATCCCCCTGGGTTGAAGCAGCTATCGTTAAAAGATAAGTATATATACTCCTAGGGGTATATGAAGATTTTTCAAAGCATGTGTAGGCACAGATAGTTTTAAAGGAATCAATTGCTAGATGATTCACTTTCTCAGATTCTCAAAATCCATCCACCTGAGGAAAAGGTAACCTGCAGAATCTCCCACCTCCCCTTTCACAATTCCCTGTCTCTGCCTTGACAAAAGAAAAAATATGGATGGCACATTTCTCACCCATGCCAAAAGTATGAGGCATGGCTGCAGGGTGTAGAAACCTCCAGAGACACAAGTAGAGGGACAGTATTGGTGTTGGTGCTGACAAAATGAGTGACATACTAATGACATTTTTGCCAGTCAAGTGCTTTCCAATTCATTGCTTTCATTAACATTGAGAAAGGACCTTATTGCCAGCTAATTATTAAAAAATAAATTTGATATAAAACACTTATGTATAACTGGAAAGAATTCAAAGAAATAAATGGCATTAAAAAAAAAAGAAAGAAAGAAATGGCATTGATATAGCAAAATTTCCATTCTCATTTACTTAAATTTGTAAGTAAGCTTCCTTGATGCTTACATCTATAAAAGGAAAGAAAAACAGGAATAAAGTTGATGCTGAACCCTCTCTCCCTGCAGTAAGCTAAGACACAGTGATCCACAGAAACATGAACTGATTGAAAATGACCTATTCATTGAGGGTTGTGTTTTCAGTAAAAATTTACTTCTTATGCTTAGTAATTACTGATCAAGATTGTTACATTTATGTTGATTGGGTAGTGATAAAACTGGTAAAGCGATTTCAATTAAGAAGAAAAGTGTTAACATTTAAAGCATTACCATCACAGGAAATTAAAAATAATTTCAGGGTGGCGCCTGTGGCTCATTGAATAGGGCACCAGCCCCATATACCAAAGGTGGCGGGTTCAAACCCAGCCTCGGCCAAACTACAAAACAAAAATAGCCGGGCGTTGTGGCGGGCGCCTGTAGGCCCAGCTACTCGGGAGGCTGAGGCAAGAGAATCGCCTAAGCCCAGGAGTTGGAGGTTACTGTGAGCTGTGACGCCACAGCACTCTACCGAGGGCAATAAAGTGAAACTCTGTATCTAAATAATAATAGTAATAATAATTTCAAGTTTAATGTGTGTATCAGTATATTTGCCACAAGGAAGTATGACAGGATGAGAATAAAAATATGGCACATTAGAATAAAAATCTATGGAAGAAGAGGAATGGATCTATAAATTCGAAGAGAAAAGAGAATGATGTGTAAGTTTCAACCATTAAAGAGGAGCTTGTCCTTGTATTTTTCAAAGAAACAATGATAACTGTCAGATTGGTATGGCACAAACATTATGATGTATGAAAAATATCTTAAAGCTGTTATTTAAAAATTGTAGCGCCTGTAGTCCTAGCTACTTGGGAGTCTGAGGCAAGAGACTAAGTTGGAGGTTGCTGTGAGCTGTAACACAATAACACTGTACCGAGGGTGACATAATGAGACTGTGTCTCAAAAAAGGAAAAAAATCGTGGGCGGTGCCTGTGGCTCAGTGAGTAGGGCACTGGCCCCATATACTGAGGGTGGTGGTGGTTTCAAACCCAGTCCCGACCACTGCAACAAAAAATATAGCTGGGCGTTGTGGCAGGTGCCTGTGGTCCCAACTACTCGGGAGGGTGAGGCAAGAGAATCGCCTAAGCCCAAGAGCTGGAGGTTGCTGTGAGCTATGATGCCACAGCACTCTACCGAGTGCAACAAAGTGAGACTCTGTCTCTAAAAAAAAAAAAAAAGAAGAAAGAGAAAAAAAAAACAATCGTGGTGATTTGATTCCAAAAGTAATGTAAGATTTCTTCCAACCTATTTACAAAATGCTACAATTGTGGGCGGCGCCTGTGGCTCAAGGACTAGGGCGCTGGCCCCATATACCAGGGGTGGCAGGTTCAAGCCCAGCCCGACCAAAACTGCACAAAAAAAAAAAAAAATGCTACAATTTCAACCTTTCTAGTATTTTAATTTATGATGTAAAAGTTTTGATGTCAATTTTCTTTTTTTTTTTGAGACAGAGCCTCAAGCTGTCACCCTGGATAGAGTGCTGTGGCATCACAGCTCACAGCAACCTCCAATTCCTGGGCTCAAGAGAGTCTCCTGCCTCCGCCTCCCAAGTAG
>CAUYRH010132576.1:0-21204 GCA_963574655.1 Perodicticus potto
TCCCAGCTACTTGGGAGGCGGAGGCAGGAGACTCGCTTGAGCCCAGGAATTGGAGGTTGCTGTGAGCTGTGATGCCATGGCACTCTATCCAGGGTGACAGCTTGAGGCTCTGTCTCAAAAAAAAAAAAAAAAAAAAGAAAAGAAAAGATTTTAAAATAAACTAAAAGTAGCGCTCCAGTGAACACACACGATAAGAAACTATAACAGCCTTACTGCTGATAGGGAGAAAGTCTGAGTGGTCTGGATAGATTAAACCAGACACAACATTTCCTTGAGCCAAAGCCTAATCCGGAAAAAGGCCCTAACTGTCTTCAATTTTGTGAAGGCTGAGAGAGGGCAGAAGCTCCAGAAGAAAAGTGTGAAACAAGTGGAGGTTGTTCCATGAGGTCTAAGAAAAGAAGCCATCTCCATAACATACAAATGCAAGGTGAAGTAGCCAGTGCTGATGCCGAAGCTGCAGCAAGGGATCCAAATCTAGCCGAGATGACCGGTGAAGGCGGCTGCCCTAAACAATAGATTTTCAATGTATATACAATAGCCTTCTATTGGAAGAAGATGTCATGTAGGACTTTCATAGCTACAGAGAAGTCAATGCCTGCCTTCAAAGCTTCAAAGGACAGCCCAATTCAAAGCTGGTGCCTGTATGTTGAAGCCAAAACTCATGAGCCATTCAAAAAATTTTAGTACCCTTAAGAATTATGTTAAATGTTCTAAGTGCTCCACAAATGGAAGAACAAAGCCTGGATGATAGCACATCCAGGATGTGCACTTTTATAGGATGGTTTTCTGAATATTTTAAGTCTACCATTGAGATGTACTGCTCAGAGAAAAGAGTTACTTTTAAAACATCTCTGCTCATTAACAATGTGCTTGGTCACTAAAAAGCTGTGAGAGAGATGTACTAGGAGATTAATGTGGTTTTCACGACTGCAAACACAACATCCATTCCTCAGCTCATAAATCAAGGTGTAATTTTGACTTGGAAGTATTATAATTTAAGAAATACGTTGTGTAAGGCTATAACTGTCAAAGACAGGGATTCCACCCATGGATCTGGCTTAAGTAAATTGAAAACCTCCTGGAGAGGATTCCCGCCCTAGATTCCATTAAGAACGTAGGTCCAAATATCAACCTTCATAGGAGTTTGGGAAGAAGTTGATTCCAACTCTCATGGATGACATCATGGAGGAAGTAAATGCAGAGGTGGAAATAGCAAGAAAACGAGAATTAGAGGTGGAGCCTGAAGATGTGACTCTCAGGATCAAACCTGAATGAGTGAGGAGTTGCTTCCTGTGGATGAACAAAGAAAGTGGTGTCCTGAGAAGGAATCTACACCTGGTGAAGGTGCTGTGAACATTGTTGAAGTGGCAACAAAGGATTTAGAAGAGTTAGTAAGCTTAGATGATTGAGCAGCAGCAAAGTATAAGAGGATTGACTCCAATTTTGAAAGAATTTGTACTGTGAGTAAAATGCGATCAAAGAGAATTGCATGCTATGGAGCAGTCTTTTGTAAAAGAAAGAGTCAATGGATGCAGCAAATTTCATAGCCATCTTATTTTACGAAACTGCTACCTACATCCACCTCAATCTTCAGCAACCACCTCCATGGTCCGTTAGCAGACATCGGCACCAAGACAAGACTCTCCCCAGCTAAAGGGGCACAACTCTCTGAAGGGTCTGCTGATCACTGTATTTTTTAGCAATAAAATATTTTTTAAATAAGGTGTGTACATGATTTTTAAGATTTCTTTAGATGTAATGCTATTGCACACTTAATAACAGTATGTGTATAATATAACCACAATTTTATATACACGAAAAAGTCAAAGTTTGTGTGACATGCTTTATTATGATAATCACTTCATTGCAGTTATATGGAATTAAAACTATTTTAACTGCAATCTCTCTGAGGTGTACCTGTAACTGTTTGTTGTACTTATTCCAGGTAGCAAAGTAAAAAGATCAGAATTTTTCAGGGCACGTTTATTTTTTTCCCAGCATCTCACTCTGTTGCTGGAGTGCTATGGAGTCAGCCTAGCTCACAGCAACCTTAAATCCCTGAGTTGAAGTGATCTTTCTGCCTCGGCCTTCCAAGTAACTAAGACTACAGATACCTGTCAGAATGCTCAGCTAATTTTTCTGTTTTTAGTAGAGATGGGCTCTCACTCTTACTCAGGCTGGTCTCACACTCCTGAGCTTCAGAGTGACCTTCCTGCCTTGGCCTTTCAGAGTGCTAGCATTATAGGCTTGAGCCACTGTGCCTGGCACACTTTTTACCTATTTTAAAAGCCAAATATTATAGTCTTTGAAGAATTTTGCTAGGATAACACTTTACATGCTCAACTGGGTCAGCAGACAAATTAAAATCACTTTCTAGTTTTAGACTCTCTTGTTATGAGTTCCAATATCATTATTTGATTCCCAACTTTATCCAAAATTAGCCTTTAGTTTACCCCTTCTAAAAGCTTTTTAATCCCTTTTGCTTTGACATGTCAACAGTTGAAATTCTCATCCTATGTCAATATAGTTGGATTTTTGGGATGTGCCAATTGTGTAAATAACTCTGAGCTAATTGATATCATGAGCAATATAAGAATTCTCAAAAAGGTTGTACCCCTATTGGAGGTATATATATTAGTCAGAGTTTTCCAGTGAAACAGAACAAACAGGGTGTGTGTGTGTGTGTGTGTGTGTGTGTATGAGTGTGGTTATATACTTTTATTATAAGGAATTGGCTCATGTGATTATGGAGGATAAAAATTTCAAAATCTGCGTCAGCAAACTGAATGTTCAGGAGGGCCGATGGTGTCAGCTCCAGTCTGAAAGTTGGCAAGCTCAAGATCCGAGAATGGCTGATGTTTCTGTCCAACTTCACAGGCCAGAAAAGGGCAAAGTCCCAGCTTAAGCAATTAGACAAGAGAAATTCCTTCTTATCTTTTTGTTCCATTAGGGCCTTCAGCTGGTTGGCTAAGACTCCCTGATGCTAGGGAGGGCAATCTGCTTTATTCAGCCTACCAATTCAAATGTTAATATCATCGCAAAATACCTTCACGGACCCACTCAAAATAATGTTAAACCAAATGTGCAGGCACCCTGTGGTCCATCAAGTTAACACATAAAATTAATCATCATGGTATGACGTAGGAGTATAGAAAAGCACCAGTGTAGATTTGAATTGTGAACTTGACCTGAGCCTTAAAGAGAAGACAGTATTAGAATACAAGGGAGGTGTTTAGAGTGATGGTAGAAAAGATAAACAATAGCAGCAAAACTTTAAAAACTAAAGCAGATTTAAACTAAGATTTGAGAAGGGCAGTGTTGGCAAACAGAAACAGGGCAATATCACTTGTTAGACAGTGAAAATTCATAATGTGAGCTGAAATATCATGATGTGATGGGAAGTTGACCTTAGTGTCAGGATTTATTTTATTGACCTAAAATATAAATTTTAAATTTAAATTTAATAAATATAAATTTTAAAGATCAATCTGGTGGTAGTGTTAGTACGAATTTAAGTGGATCGAGGAATGGAAACTGGTTAAAAACAACTGTAAAACTAGTTCAGAGAAGAAATGATATTTTGGAAGGAAAACAATGACTAAGAAAAAGAGGAAAGAGCCAAGAAACATTACTGCCTCTGTATGACTGATAGAAGAAAGGAGATGAAGAAAGGAGTAAAAAATCCCAATTACAACCATTTATGCATTTCTTCCTAAGTGGGGTAGTGCTAAAACTTTGACCTGGATTCATCATTACAGTAACTCCTGTCAACATCCAAATCTCTGTAAGGTAAAATCTATACTTAGCTGTGTGGCATACGGCTGCTCATGTATAGCCCTTGTGTAACTGGCTAAGCTCATCTCTGTCCAGTAGATTTTCCAAAGTTGTCTTTTAGCCTTGGGTTTATTTGTAGATGTAGGCATAGGCTAACCTCTCTTTTAATTCTATTTCTTTGCCAACATGCAAGCCTCTGGTTTGTTCCCTTGGAAAGTGACTTACTTTAATGTAACTTGACTTTCTTACCCACCTTTCTGGATAAGGTGCTGTTGGGTCCTTGTCTCTCTTACCAGATTACTGGGTAATTAAAAAAAGTGTGCTCTTCATTGTACTCTCAGGTCATGTCAGTATTTGGTAAAGTAGGGTTGGTCTAGATTAATCAGGATTGTTGAGTGATTGAATGAATGAATGATGAGTGTGTTGGTCAGTAATACACGACTACCTTTCTGTTAAATGAATTAGTGAATTGATTGGTTAAGCTACTTTGTCCTGGTTGTTTTTTCCAGTGACTAGCAATCATCTTTGTTTGTGCTATACATTTTATCTTGTTAATTAGCACCATTTCAAATGCTATCTGGTATAACAATATGGTTATATTGTTAACAAAATAGCTTCCACTTCACTGTCAACTTGGGCACATTCTTCTGTGCCCCTTCCACCTTTTATTAAGTGTTGAGAATGAGAATGTATTACCATTTCAAGGCTTTTGTGAGGGAAGAGCTTATTTTAAAGTCTCTAAATTATTTATTATGAGGGAAGGATAATTTTGCACACATGACATCAGAACAAGTTTTCTCTATCCTCTACATAACAATAGCTGTCATTTATTGACCTTTTGCTGGATGCCAGGTGATTCCATTTTCGTTCGTTTCACAAATATTTGTTGAGCACAGACTATGTGCTAAATACTGTCTTTAGTGCTGGTATTTTAAAGTATAATGAGCAAAATGGCCCAAAATGTACAGGTCACATATTTTGCAAGTATTAGTTGCCTTAAGCCATATTATTAGAGTCATGTAATTCTTACAATAGCTCTTTAAGACTGGTTTTATTTTCCCTGTTTTATAAAGAGGACACAGGAGCACAGAGATAAAGTTGCTGATGAGCTTCAAACTGAGATTTTGATCTAGAACGATCTCTTTCCCCAATTAATATACTCTTGTCTGTTCCATGTGCCTCCTTTGTATAACATTGTGGAGAAGCTTTGGACTGATCATTGGAAAACTTGGGGGGAAACAAATCCCAGCTCACTAACTTGCTACGTGTATAACTTTGGAGTACTAAGGTACTTCACCAGACCTTGGTTTCCCCTTCTGAGTAATAATAAGATTCTGACTCAAAGTGTTACTGTGAAGATGAAATAAAATATTCTAAATGAAAATCCTGAGTTTCACACAGTTTCTGGCATAGAGTAGGCATTCAGTAAACGTTGGTTTCATCTGAATTAAAAACTAAAAACAATTACCATCTTTTCCTTCCATGTTTAAAATGTCTTTTTAACGAGTATAATAATATCAAGCATTTCCAGTATCAGTGTGAAATCACATCTCTCAGATGATCTTTCCTAATACTGCATTTTATTTTCTGAATAACACGAGAATTCCTAGGATGAATCAATGAGAGAACTCAGTGGGACAGCAGGAAGGTGGCAAAAATCTTAGCAGAGACAAGTTAATGTTCTGGGTAATGGAGTAGCTGTAAGTAGTACATGTCCTTAAAGTAGTTCGTGGATAGGGGTGGCGCTTGTGGCTCAGTGAGTAGAGCGCTGGCCCCACATACCAGAGGTGGTGGGTTCAAACCCAGCCCCAGGCAAAAACTGCAAAAAAAAAAAAAGGTAGTTTGTGAATGGTCCAGAGGCTGCAGGCAGCTCAGCAGCCCTTCATCCTGCTTCCCCGCTGGGGACCTCCCTCCACAGGGCTGTTAACGTTCTTGTGCTCCAACCACTGTTGGAGCACAAGTGGTGTTTTCCCTGTTCACAGCAGCTTTGTTTTTCTTTTATAAACTGTCCATAGATTGCTGAATGTTTGGGCTTAATTAGCCACAAAATTGGGTTTTTTATTGTGGGGGTGGGAGTGGGGAAGTATTTTTGAAATTTTTCTGGAGCTTGGGGTTTCTATAATATTTAGTTCTAGACATGTAAAGATATGGTTTTACTATCATGAAAATACCCCCTGAAATCTTTCCAAAGCATTTTTCATGTATTTCATTCTGCCATATAAAATGAGAAGTTACTTGTAGAAAAAGGAAAGAAACCACATGAATGCAGATGAACATAGTAAATCTTTAAAAGGTAGCATTTTTTCCTCAAGCTTCCATAGAGACATTTAAAAATTGTTAGTGTAATCCTCATACTTCTTGAAGTGGTTAACTCAGCTCATAAGTGGGACTCAATTCAATTTTTAAAATATCTAGAGCATTTAAAAAAGGTGACTATATATAACATTTTAAGGTATAATCTGATTTATAATTGATTATCCATTTTTTTCATCCTTTATCAGCAAAATGTTCATTTTCCTTTAAGACTTGCTTCTTAAATGATAAAAAGAGAAATAGGCTTGACTAATAAAAGCCACAGTGTCTTCTTTGGGAAGCATATAGAAGTTGACAAAATGATTTTGACTGTCAAGGATCATTTAAAACCAATGAATTAAAAATCAGGAGGTCAGGGAGAGCCATAGAGAGTTGATAAGGCTCTCTGTATTTTTCTTAACAAAGGGAAGTATTAAACCAGAGTGATTTTCTCCTCCATTCTTTTCCCCCACCAGGGAGAAATGTGAAACTTAATTTTACCCTTGGTTGAGAAGGTGCTAATTTGTCTGACAAGTTGTTGGAATCCAGGATGCTTAAGGTATCCTTGAGGTCTCAAACCTTCATGCTGAGTGAAGCATGTCTCCGAGGTGTCAGTGTTTAGGAGATAGTCTATATCTCATTAGGTAAAAACAATAGAAACCACACAAATGCAGATGGGGCGAGCATTTGTCCTCTGTCAAAGAGAAAACCTTCAACTTGTTATAACCAAGGCAATTTTTGAATCACCTTCATTCAACCAGATATTTGCTTAGAAATTAACTATTAGTTTATAGCCTACAGAACTTACGTGAACTTTCTCCCCACTTGATGCCCATTTCTTGGGAGGTATGATCCGCAAACCCTTCCTTTCATTGATCGCAGTATCAATGAGCATCTATCAGGAAGGCTCCTAGGAGAGATGGCAATGTAAATATGAAAACTCTAATTCCTTTTCTTTTTAATTGTGCATTTATTGATCTTTTTCATATACTTTCTAAAGCCAAGAATTAGCTGTATAAATGACCTTTGCATGTTAACGATACCCTAATTGGTAAACTGGTGCATTATTGAGAGCAGAGTCCGGTCAGAGAAAAAGACTTTTCCTAGCACACAGTTCACCCCAAGTTGCACAGTTGATAATGATCGTTCGCACAGATAACCCTTGCTATGGGCAGGGCATGTTCTAAGTGCTTTAATTTATGTTAACTCAGGCAATTCTCTTAATAACCCTGTAAGGTGGGCATTATTCTTTTAGCTTTACAGAATCATAAAAATCACTTGGCAAAAATTGCACAGCTGTAAAGTGGTGGGGTCAGATTCAAATTCAAACAGTCTGGTTTCAGAGTTTAGTTCCTAACTCTTTTTCTATGTTGCTTTTTCTCATATATGAAACCTCATCTAGCAGTGATAAAGTGTGCTGGAAAGGACAGCACCTAGCAAGGGAGGAAAAGTCCAACTGTAGTCAACAAAACCTTTTATGGGATCTGCTTGCAGCTGAGTTTTCCAAAAAACAACATTTTAGCATAATTTTTTTTTTTTTTTTGAGATGAAACCTCAAGCTGTCACCCTGGGTAGCGTGCTGTGGCACAGCAACCTCCAGCTCCTGGGCTCAAGGATTTTCCTGCCTCAGCCTCCCAAGTAGTAAGGATTACAGGTGCCTGTCACAATGCCCGGCTATTTTTTGGTTGCAGTCGTCATTGTTTGGCGGACCTGGGCTGGATTCGAATCCACCAGCTCAGGTATATGTGGCTGGCGCCTATAGCGGCTTGAGCCACAGGCACTGAGCCAACATAATTTTTAATAATGACAGTGACATTTACTTGTTGCTTTTTGGACCAGTATTATACGTGTATATATCTTGCCTTCTTAGCAATTTTAAGGTAAAGTGTAGGCTACCTATGTAAATAATAATTGCTTGATTCAGGCGTAGTTGACATGGAGTGAAAGTACAGGGAAAATGGCAGCATTCTGGGTTCCCAGCCTCACATAGTAATTTGAATTTATAATGAGTCAATTGAGTAACTAGACAGTTAATTGGCTTACGATTGATTTTGAAGAAGACTCTTGTCATACTGAATTAACAGGGATAATAGGATCATATTGTAAAAGTCTGGTAAAAAAGACCATCTGTAAGTCATCGTTATAGACTAAATCAGTGGCGCTCAGTCTTGATTGCATGCTAGAGTCTGCTGGGGAAGGTCTAGAACTTCTGTTGCCCACACTGGAATTCAGACCAGATAAAACATAATCTCTGGGTGTGGGCCCCAGGCAATATCAATGTATAAGTTCCCCAGGTGATTTCAATGTATAACCAAGTTTATAAGCCACTAAATGGAAGTTTCCATGTAAAATTCTATACCTATTTCAAAAACCTTTAACCATTAAAATCAACTACCAAGTGATTTTTATTGGAGTGTATTTTTTGTCTGAATAAGTAGTTACAATATAATTGTTTGAATATCCTAGCACCCGGGGTGTATATTTACTTTGAAAGTATAAGTCATTTGTAAAGTACTTAATAAAGTCAAGTGACCCTCTGTGACAATACAAAAGATTCGACGTAAATCAGGAAAATATTTTAATGATGTTTCAAACTATTCATTCCTCAAATGTGCTCTGAACATATACAACCATTGTCAAGTTTTCAAGTTCCTGCATTTCCCCTAGTGGTTACTTTGCACTGGACCCACAGCTTCATAAAAATCATCGTACAACTATTGCTAACTCTCTTCAAGTCATCTTATTTTGACTGTACCATTTATTTTTTGTCCAGACTCTGACTGATACAGTGCATGATAAAAACTGAGGTAAGGAAATCTGTCCCAAGAACATACCAGTGACAGAGGCAATGATTGGAAGACATTGGACTGCCACATCACTCTAATAAATATTAGAATCAAGCTCTCATATGGAAAATGTGGCTAAGAGTTTTAAGAACATGTCCTTGTTGCTTTTTTTTTTTTTTTGCGACAGGGTCTCACTCTCTTCCCTGGGCTAGAGTGTAGTGGTGTCAGCCCAGCTCACAGCAAGCCCAAATTCCTGGCCTCAAATGATCCTTCCACTTCAGCTTTCCAAATACCCAAACTACAAGCACACATCACTATACCCAGCCGATTTATCTATTGTTTTGCGATAATGGAGTCTCGTGATTTTGTCCAAGCTGGTGTCAAGTACCTAGCCTCAAGGGATCCTCCTATGTCAGCCTCTAAAAGTACTAAAAGTACTAGGCTTATAGGCGAGAGCCACTGTGTCCAGCCTTCTCTGCTTTTACAGGTGAGTTCCAGTTTAATTCTCTAGTCCATTTACCATTATGACATTTAATACAAAAATTCAAGGATACTGCAAGTATGGAAACCCTTAGAATTGTTTATTATTATTAGCATTTGCCTACATGAATGTTTTTCCCAAAATAATGTATTTTTCTACATTAATTTTTAGCTTCATTCTATTACCCACTTTTTGAATTCAAGGTCTAGATCAAATACTGTCTCTGTCATAAGGCCTTTCTGATTTTTCTCAACTGAAGAGACACATTTGCTAGCCCATTACCTGTACTTCTTGTGGAACATTCCTTTTTATTTTGTGTTGCAGACATATCCTGTCATAGCTGGCTGCCTTTGACAAGCATCTACCAGGGGGGTCCAACCTTTTTTCTTTCTGCCACTCATAGGAAGAAGAGATGTCTTGGGCCACACATTAAATGCTCAAACATTGACAAAAGCTGAGTAGCAAAAAAAGTCTGTGCATACTTTTTGTGATATCCTACACCACAGATAGGCAAAAAATATTCTTCCAAAATCAGCATTTGGCTGGGCCACAGGTTGGATATCCCTGACTATGCTGTCCTGTGTTTAGCTTTTCTTATCTATGAATGGGGAAAATGGTTGCATGCACCTTGACAAGTCATGAGGCTAACATTCAATAAAGTAGGTAAAATATTTTGAACACTAGCAAAATGACAAAAAGCAAATGTTAGCTGTTGTATTACATTCTTGTAATGAAACTATTCAGGCACATGCTATTGTTCTGTGATATACTTAAGGCTTGGGACCATGAGAAATTCAACTTTGTATTCTCAGTACCAAGCAAAAAGACAGGCATGGAGTTGGTGGGTGGTTAGTTGGTTAGTTCAGTCATTTGTTCATTTAATGCAAAGGAGACAATATGGCCCAATGGCTGAACTTATAGGCTCAAGGATGTATTTCCTGGGTACAAGTCTGGTTTCTACCACTTAGTGTCTATGTGACTGCCATCAAATAACTTAAGCCCTCTTTGTCTCAGCCTTCCCATCCATGAAGTGGAGATGATAAAACAACTCTGCCTTATATTGTTGAGAGTTAAATGAGATAATTGTGTAAATCACTTAGCAGAATGCTTAGAATATCATAAGCATTCAACAAATAATATTATCAGTAAAGGAATCACGAGATTAGAAAGAAAGTAGTGGGGGGAGAAAATAATATATGAAGCAAATGTACTGTGGTTTAATGATTACAGTATTAGAGGCCTAATCTGTTGAAAAAAATACAGTAAAAAAATATATCCTTGATAGACAAGAAAAGCATCGAGGTTGAGAATTATGTCAGGACAAGGTATCCTTGTGTAAAACTGCTCTCGTGATGTGAAAAAGAACCATAAAGTCTATCTCTTGCCAAAGGGTATGTCAAATACGAGATTTACACTTCCTAGGAGTTGTGGATCGTGATCCATGCCATTTATTTGTGTGTCAGTAACTCTATAATCATTCCCAGAGAGGGCCCATTCACTTCTCGCTGACCTCCCCTTTCCACTCTGTACATTCCTCATTACACAGGAGATGTGTGCTCTGATGTATGGCTCCAAATCCAGGTGAATCAAGAGTGGCGATCTAGAATAGACAGTAGCTGCATCTTGCAGAATTCATTCTAATTACAGCAAAATCTAACTAAAGGAGAAGTCTGTCTGGTCGGAAGACGGAGAGGAATGTGCCTTCTCTTTCTGCCTTTTCTTGTTCTGGAGACTGACCCCAGTGAACTGTTGGAACTTGATAGCCATAATCAATAGCTTGTGAAACAATAAGGTCAGCATTGTAAAGATTCAGATTTTCTGCCTCCAAATGTAATGGAAACAAGACTAGTGTGCTGAGCCACTGAGGTGAGTCTGACCTTAGCTGACTGACTGATAAAAGACCCAGAGCAGAGAAAGGAGATAAAAGAACACAGAGAAGATGCAGTTGTAAATATTATATCAGCACAATCCTTGTTTTTACTCTGGAAACATGCTGAATCGTTATTTTGCTGTTGCATTAAAAGTAGAAAAATCCCAGCTCTGAAAAAAGTCATAGATTAATTGAGAAGTCTCAGAAATGGAGTGTCTATATCCACTTGTGTCCTCTATTTAGAGATCTTTATCAGAGTGTTTCAATTGTCTTTATATATTTGGGTTAATTTCTTTCAATTATTCACATTTCCTAAATACTAAGTTTACTTAAATTATATTTTAAAGACCAAGGACTAGTATTATCTTAAAATTTGAACTGTAATTTTCTACATTTAAAATGTATACTGGAGGGATCAGTCAGGATTGCATGTTATTGAATTGGACTGCTCTCAAAACAGTAGCTATTTCTACTGTATCTTTGCAGGACATTTTAGGATTTGATGAGATAAAATGGAGAAAAAAATAGACTTGTGGGTTAACTTGTAGGGTTGTCTACATGTTTAGAGGTTATTTTAATCATATAGTAAATGTATATGAACTGAGATTTGAAGTGCCATATCAGCTACAGTAAAAAAAAATACAATTTTTTTTTATTAAAAAAACTTTAAAAATTTTCTGAAAAACGTATCAATGGCCTAAAATGCTTTCCTGATGAATAAATAGCACTCACTATTTTTCTCTTTGGTGATTCAAGGGTAAGCAAGTCGGCATGTATAGAACAAGTTTCTTCTTTAAATACATGTGGAATAAAGTTTTAGTTGAAAAAGGTCTTCATAGCTTGTGGTAATGCATTTGTTGAAGACCATTTGAGAAAGAGTTCAAGATGTTTGCTGTGGCTAAGATGGTTGGGGGTAGCCATTTGGAGATATAAGATCACTGAGGACATAACACCTGGAGAATAGAGGCTCTCATTTAAATGAAAAACAAGCAACCTGGGACACGAAACACAATTGCATCTTGTACTGAATACAATTAGAATTGAATTTATAGTAAAGTCCTGCTCAGTAATACATGATAGAAGTTTATTTTTTGAAAATGAGTAAATGCCAGTCCTAATCTACCTCTACAAAGCCAAATGTGTTCTCTCTTTTGCTAGGCAACCTCTGGGTTTCAATTTTAAGTGAATTTGACGGCAAACTGACGTCATGACATATAAGCAGTGACGGCATGGCATACAACCTGCCATGACAAACAGCTAAAGGATCCTGTCCACACGGCACTCTACTGTCTCCAGAATGGTACAGACATTCCTGCTGGAAGCAGAACTACTGTTAGTACCTTGTTCGTCTAAGTTGTTGCAGTTGCAGACTTAGCGTTTAAGGCATGTTATCCTTAAATGATTTTTTTATTTGAAGAAATACATTTACTCAAGGTTTGCTCTTCAAATTCTACTGTTCCCTATCCCAGTAGGTATTCTGGTACCAAGGATAGGATCTTGATTAAAAAGGAAGCTCAAGAAAATAGAAAGTATGAATTCTTTAGTGCATTTTAAACTGACAGTTGGATAAAATCTCTACTCACAAACTTTTAGACTCTGTGCTTAAAATGTACTAGTTATTTAACTCACTTTTCTTTGTGACTGTAATGTGATTACACAGGTGCAAAAAAGGTGAATAGAATCAATAATTGGTTTAATGCCTAGTTATGTCACTTCTTGAGTTTTTTTTTTTGCAGGATAATTATAAATGTATATATTCCATTTGCAGTGGCACATTGTATATTTCAGTGCCTATACTGCTGGACCAATAGAACATTTTCTGGCCTTAGGTTACCTAATAATAATGTCTTGATTTTACTTTAGGCTTCAAATCTATAGAAAGGTTCCTTCCCCCAGCAGTAGGGGCAGTGCAAGTAGTCAAACACTGATGTCATTGCAATTGTCATTTAAGAAAATAAATATACAAAAATACAAAAAAATTGGTTCGTGTGCAGCTGAAGTGATTGAGGCCTACCCTGCTTTCTAAATTCACATGTAAATATCCTTCCTATGCAAAGGAGATAAAATAGGAATCACTAAAAAGGCTGACTTTGTCGTGCTCACTGATGTGGGGCTCTTAAAACTGGGGCATGTGGTATCATTGAAATGATAACGTATCACCAGCATTTCCTCTCACAGGTCATATCTCATAGCTGCTATTAAGAGCCTTATGCTGCTACTCATAATGTAAGAGGTGAGCATATCTAATTTTACAGATTTTTTTAAAATGCTACTTTGCCCGATCATTATAAGGTGAACTTGAAATTGATACTTCTCAACAATCTCTGTACATGGAACCAAATACAACATTTTGGAGGCCAGAGAAAGATTTGGCTAGTGACACTCATCAATACCGGGAGAATAATTGAAGGATTAACTGTTAGTGGAAAATTGGTCATTTCATATATAACATAGTATAGCAGGACTAACCTGGACACAGAAAAATAATACCCCAGTCTATCTGTAGATCAGTTCAGCGATACCAATTTCTGGGTAGATTTTGTGGAGTTCTTACAGTGACTGATTTAAGTGTATAAAAGAATGAACATAGGATTCTGCAAGAATAAAGACCACATCGATAGTGTATTACAAATTCATTAGCATAATTTTTATTAACTCTCTGTCATAGCAACTCATCATCGCTATCAGATGATCTTGAACATGTATAGTAATTTGAAGTCTGGGAATTGTATAATATGAGGACTCTTAACTAAAGATACCCAGGATACCAAAATATTTACAATACTACTCATACATGCCCGTAAGCCCAAGATAGAGTCTGACTGTAATATGTTAATAATTCTGTCCGAGGAGGACATTTATCAAATGTATTGAGACTTCCAAGCATTTCTCAAGATTATAAAATCCCACCAATGATGTTGTTGAAACCTGTGTTGTACCTGTACAGGGTGACTTCTCCAGAAAGAATCTTGCCCTCAATTCCCTAATTTAATAAGCAATCAGTCCTTTGAGAAGGAACACAAAAAAATCTGTATCCAAAGCATTTATGCCATTAGAAAAGTCCAATTTTCATTCCCCCAGGTTTTTCTTCTGAAGTTCTGGTGGTTCCCGGGGAAAAATCAATATCACTCTTTCTGAGTTTGGCTATTGTACAAATTTACTTGAAGTAGAAATATTACCCTTATTTTTTGGAAAAATATAGAAAATCATCAACTCAAACAAGCTTTCCTCAGAACGATCAGATGTGTCAATAGGTCCATGGTGCTGGTACTGAAATCTAGTGAACATGAAAGTAAAACTAAGTACAGATCCTGAATATATGTTTAGAAGCATTAAAAATAATTTTAATTTTATGGAAAGTTTGCAAAAATATTACAGAGTGTCTGTATACTCTTTACCCAGATTCTTCTAATTTTAATACCTTATATAAGCCTAGTAAAACTATCAAAACTAAGAAATTATGATTAGTAATATGCTGTTTAACTAAACTATAGACTTTACTGAGAGTTCACCAGTTTTTACACGATTGCCCTTTGTTCTATCCCAGGATCCTCACATGGCAGTTAGTTGTTTTGTTTCCTTCGTCTCCTATAATCTGTGATAGTTTCTTAGTCTTTATGCTTTGTGACCTTGACACTGATGAAAAGTACTGCTCCGATATTTTGCAAAACATATCTCAATTTGGGTTTCTCGGTGAATCTATCAGGGAAAAACAGGCTGTTGATATGTCTTATAACTGGTGCTGTTCATTTGGTATAGTGATTCCATTTTGGATTCAACCCATTTCCTGGTGGATTTTTTTTCTATTTACATAGGGTAAAAAATAGTGTTTGTGGTGCACAGTTCTGTGGTTTTTAGTAAATCTGTAAAATCGTGTTTGCATCACCACAGTCTTCATTCTCAATATTTTCATCATCAGTATCTGTCCTTCTGCCTCTTTGCAATCAACCACTTTCTATATCCCATCTTGTCAACCACCGATTTGCTCTCAGTTCCTATAGTTTTTGCATTAGGAAGATTAATTTAAGATTTATCATGTTTTTGTGTCCACCAAGTTTGTCCCACTTTATTGCTGAATAGTATTCCATCATACAGGTGCCATTCTGTTTATCTATTCACTAGTTGAAACATGTATTTTTGGTGAATGTGAATAAAGTTGTTATAAACATTTGCAAGCAGGTTTGGGTCCAGTCTTATATCCTTTAGAGAAGGATCATCAATTTTTCCAGTGTCATGGAATTGCCTTTGTTTCTGTGTGGGTCCATTCTCTATTTCTATGCTATTGATCAATGTCTATCTTTTCACCAACACCCCACTGTCTTACTGCTGTTGTTTTATAGTAAGTCTTAAATCTGAGTAGTGTTTGTCCTTAACTCTATTCTTTTTTAAAAAATTATTTTGCTATTTAGTTCCTTTGTCTTTCCAAATGCATTTTAAAATCAGCTTTCCAACATCTATCCCCCTACAAAAACAAATAAAAAGAATGATCCTGCTTGCTTGGATTTTCATTGGAATTGCAATGAACCTATGGATCAATTTTGAGTTTTCATAGTCTTTTCTTTTTGATATTACCAATATTATTCCATAATATTGTATAATACTAACATATTTTATAATTACTATAAGATTTAAATATGTTGCAGCATAATACAATATACTTATAATACAATTTAAATATCTATATAATATTTTAATATTGTATGTTATTTCGATACAATATTATAATGCAGAGTCTACCAGTTCATTAACAGATATATCTCTTCACTTATTTATGTCTTCTTTGATTCATTTTATTAATCTATTGTAGTTTTTAGCATATAGATCCTTAGGTAGTATTCACATTTTCTTAGATTTATATTTTAGTATATATTTCCTTATTTTGGTGCTATTATAAAAGATAGGTTTTTCTTTCTGTTTTGTTTCAGAGACAAGGTTTTACTCTATTGCCCAGGCTGGAGTGCAGTGGCATGATTATAGCTCACTGCATTCTCAAACTCCTGGTCGTAAGTGGTGATCCTCCCTCATCAGCCTCCCTAGTAGCTAGAACTGCAAGTGCTTGCCACCATACCTGGTTAATTTAATTTAATTAAAATTTTTTTTTAGAAAAGGGGTCTCACTATGCTGCTCAGGCTTATCTTGAACTTCTGGCCTTAAGCAATCCTCCTACCTTGGCCTCTCAAAGTGCTAGGATTAGAGGCATAAGCCACTGTGCCTGGCAGATAAATGATACCTTAAAAAATAATTTGAGTGGGCACTGGCCCCATATACTGAGGGTGGCGGGTTCAAACTGGCCCCGGCCAAACTGCAACAAAAAATAGACGGGTGTTGTGGCGGGTGCCTGTAGTTCCAGCTACTCCAGAGGCTGAGGCAGGAGAATCGCCTAAGCCCAGGAGCTGGAGGTAGCTGTGAGCTGTGATGCCTCGGCCCTCGACCAAGGGCAACAAAATGAGACTCTGTCTCTTTAAAAAAAAAAAAAGATTAAAAAATAATTTGAATTTTAATTATTTATAGCTATCATATAGAAATACAATTTAGTTTTGCATATTGATTTTATATTTTCTGATTTAGATAAACTGTTTAGCAGTAGAATAGTTTTACTATTAGTGCTACTAAATACTAAACTTTTTATAGTAAAAAAGCTTATTTTAATAGTAATACAGTTTACTACTAAAGTTGCACATGAACTTTATGGCCACTCTGTATATTGTTTTTTTTACTCTTTTTTGTTTTTAATCAGCATAATTTAAGTGTGCCATGGAAGTTTAACTATAGGTTTAAGTGTGCCATGAGATAAAAAAGGTTGAAAACACTGGGCTATCAGGAAGTATGCTGTTTAACTCCCAAACTTCTGGAGAATTCCCCCAGATATCTTTCTGTTATTGATTTTTAGTTTAATTCTATTTTTTTCTGAGGACATACTTTATAGGGTTTTTATTCTTTTAAATTTTTTAAGTTTTTTTTTTTTTTAATTGTTGGGGATTCATTGAAGGTACAAAGAACCAGATTACATTGATTGCATTTGTTAGGTAAAGTCCCTCTTATAATTGTGTCCCCCCTCAAAAGGTGTGTCACACCCTGTGACCCTCCACCCTTCTCCCTTCTTCCCTCTCTCTGCTATCCCCGTCCCCCAACCCCCACCATGTCATTAATTGTCCTCATATCAAAATTGAATACACAGGGTTCATGCTTCTCCATTCTTGTGGTGTTTTACTAAGAATAATGTGTTCCACTTCCGTCAGGTTAATATAAAGGCTGTAAAGTCTTCATTTTTTTTTAATGGCTGAATAGTATTCCATGGTATACACATATCACAACTTGTTAATCCATTCCTGGGTTGGTGGGCATTTAGGCTATTTCCACATTTTGGTGATTGTAAATTGAGCTGCAGTAAATAGTCTCGTGCAAGTGTCCTTATGGTAAAAGGATATTTTTCTTCTGGATAGATACCCGGTAATGGGATTGCAGGATCAAATGGGAGGTGTAGTTTGAGTTCTTTGAGGGTTCTCCATACTTCTAAGGTTTGTTTTGTAATCCAGAATATGATCTACAATGGTTAATGCTCCATGTGTATTTAAAAAGAGTGTATGCTATACTGTTGTCAGGTGAAGTGTTCTACAAATGTTTATAGGGGCAACTTGAATAATATTGTGTTCAGATTCACATCCACAATGTTGCTGATTTTCTGACTACATGTTTTATCAACTATTAAGAGGTATATTGGCCTCGGCACCTGTGGCTCAACGGGCTCAGGCGCCAGCCATGTACACCTAAGCTGGCGGGTTCGAATCCAGCCCGGGTCTGCCAAATAACAATGACGGCTGCAACCAAAAAATGGCTGGGCGTTGTGGTGGGCACCTGTAGTCCCAGCTACTTGGAAGGCAGAGGCAGGAGACTCGCTTGAGCCCAGGAATTGGAGGTTGCTGTGAGCTGTGATGCCATAGCACTCTATCCAGAGTGACAGCTTGAGGCTCTGTCTCAAAAAAAAAAAAAAAAGAGGTATATTGAAATTTCGAATTCAAATTGTAGATTTGCCTATTTCTCCCAGTTCTACCAATTCCAGTTTTTGTTTTATGCCTTTTGATACTCTATTGTTAGATACATACACATTTAGAACTGTTACTTCTTTTTAAAGAATTGATCCTTTTGTCATTATGTCATAAATTTCTTTATTCTTGATAATATTCTTTGTTCTGAAGTCTCCTTTGTGGGACATTAAGATAGGTACTTTACCTTTTCTTTGTCTTTACGTTTAAACATCATTCCTCGTAAACAACATGTAGTTAAGCCTTGCTTTCTTAATTAACCTTATGATTTCTATCTGTTAACAAAGAATTTAGACTATTTACATTTAATATGATATATGGTTGAAATAAAATCTATTATTTTGCTCTTTGTTCTATTTGTTCATTATTTGTTTTTTTTCTTTTTCTTTGAGTTTACCATTTAAATGATTTATTTTATTTTAATTATTGAATTATTATTTTAATTATTTAAATTATTAATTATTTTATTTTAATTATTGAATTATTTTAATTATAATTATTGAATAATTATTTTAATTATTATATTTTATTATATAATTTATAATAATTATTAACCTCTTTTAGATTATTTTTATAATTACCTTAGGGCTTACAACATATGATTTTAAGTAATCAGAGTCTACCTTGAAATAATAATATATTACTTTATATGTAATATTAAGAACCTTATAACATATTTTGCCAATTCCTCTCTTCTATCCTTTGTGTAATTATTGCTATATATTTTATGTTTGCAAATTTTATAAGGACACATCGCATGGCTACTCTTTTAGTTTTACAGTTATCTTTTAGGCAATTAAAATGAAAAAAGGGTTTTTTTTGCCTTTATTTACTTCATGTCTAGCACTCTGATTTCCTTATATAAGTATAGTTTCTTTTTGATTTTTGCTTGTTAATTATTTTTATTCTTTACATTCAGTTTCTATCTGTTGTTATATTGTTGACAGAATTTCTTTCTGTGGTAGGTCCTTGGTCTTGGAGATTGGAAGAATGAACATAGAGATAAGAGATAAGATAGGATTTATTAGATAAAAAGGAATAGAAGAAATTGAAGGCATGGGTAGACACAAGTAGGAAATCCCCATTGTGGGTCTTTTCTCTGGGGGTTATATACTGTTTTGGAAAAACAGAGATCTTAAGAATTAAGTTTGGCCAGGACTTGGCAGACTTCGATGTTGATTAGTGAATGATTGAGTGTATTAACAAATGAATGTTGTCCTTCCAGCTTTGGGAAAAGCTGCAGGAAGTCCACTCCAGAAGAAGACCTGATTATATGAAATACTGGAAAAACTGCTTTTCTACTGTCTTGCTTATATTCAGAGAGTACAGTTGGGAGAGGAAAAGTCTGAATTTGGAGTCTCAGATGTCATTATTACTAGCTTTGGTCACTCATAGTCACTTTGGTCAATTTTTCCGATTTTCATTTTTATTTTGAAAAAGTTTACTGTAAAGATTAAATGAGGCGATTTACATATGACAGTTTTTTAAATGCTAAAGCCTGATATGAATATAAGTTAATCATAATAGTGTATGAAATGTGAAGGAGAGAAGAGAATTAATAATGATCCTAATATTTGAGCCTGGCAGTCCAGAGAGTGAGGGGCTATTGGTAGGAAGAGATGATTAAATAAGACAATGATGGGTTCAAATTTGATACTACGGTATTGTCTTTGAAGTAACCACGAAACTTCCACATTGAAGTACCACATAGTTAGTGGAAACAACAGAATTAGAATTAATGAAATAAAGATTTGAAATAAAATTCCCCTGAGAAGGCTTAGGCATTGGCTCCTTGGCCGCACACAGTCCCTCCAGTCTTTGAATGTAATTAACTGACAGACTGAACATTCTTCATTTTATTCCCATTCTTCCAAAAAGGGCTGACACAGCCCGCCGTGACAACATGTCATCTGTGATCTGGCTTATTAGCATCTTTCCAAATCCATTGTGCTTAGGATCATGGTTGGAGGTTAAAGGTCAGTGTGTAGACTTGGAAAGATGACATCACCTGGCTTAGCTGGAATTCTCAATTGACCAGAGAATTATCCAAAGGATACTAGTGGATGTCATGGGAATTAATGTTGTATATAACTGAATTGCTTATATTTTAGTTGCTAGACCTTGGCAGGTAATAATGAAAAAGACACAATCCTTGCCCTCCAGGAGCTTTAAGTCTGAGAGGAAGAAAACTGAGAACTAAGTTTAATAAAATGCAACTGTTGTTCTGTTAAGGCTGTGTGATTGGCATAGTAGGGAAAGGAGAGACAAAGGAGGGAGTAGCCAGGTCTGCCTTTCTGGAATGGGAGACAGATATTTCAGAAAACACCAGATGGATGTAGATGGAGATGCATCTTGAGTAATGGTGTTTGTGGGTGTACAATACGGTAAGACATTTAAGAGAGAGCTGGGAGACCAACTGTATGGATGTGGGAAATATTTTGAAATACCAGATGTGATGGCATCTGCAATTAGATCATACTGACTAGTTAAGGGAGAAGTGAGTTGAAGTAGGTTACATTGAAAGGGGTCATTGGAGCTCCATTCCCGTAATCATTCTGTATGTGGTACTTATATGAAAGGAGTCATAATGGCGTCATCTCCTTGCTGTGATGGTGGTCTCTACCTTCACTTTAGCCCAGATTCAGCCATCCCCAGTTCTAGTTTTTCCTTCATCATAATTATGTCTTCTCTTTTCATTCTATACTGCAATTTTCCCTGCCCCTGCCCTGGCACCTACCCCCACTCAGTCCTCAACCTGAGATAATTTGGAGCCAAATTATAATTGGAGAGATTACATTATTGGCTCATATTGACCTGGCTATGATACAATGATAGTTGTTGCCCAAGGTTTATTTTGATACACTGGATAACACGAAGTCTTCTGAGCCTTTGGTATTTACAGATTTAAAAGGAACAGAAGGGAGAGTAATCGGTGGGACCACACCTATGGTGCATCTT
>CAUYRH010132579.1:0-12116 GCA_963574655.1 Perodicticus potto
CCTAATAAAGGATGTGAAAGATCTCTATAAAGAGAATTACAAAACTTAAAAAAAAGAAATACATGAAAATGTTAACAAGTGGAAAAATATACCATGCTCATGTCTGGGAAGAATCAACATTGTTAAAATGTCCATACTACACAAAGCAATATGCAATTTTAATGCAATCCCTATTACGGCTCCATTGTCATACTTTAAAGATCTTGAAAAAATAATATATCGTTTTATATGTAATCATAAAAAACCTTGAATAGTCAAGACATTACTCAGAAATAAAAACAAAGCAGGAGGAATTACGCTACCAGACCTCAGACTATACTACAAATTGTTAGTCATCAAAACAGCATGGTACTGGCACAAAATCAGAGAGGTAGATGTATGGAACAGAATAGAAAACCAAGAGCTGAACACAGCTACCTACTCTTATTTGATTTTTGGCAAGCCAATTAAAAACATTCAGTGGGGAAAACATTCCCTATTTAACAAATGGTGCTGGGTGAACTGGCAGGTGACCTGTAGAAGACTGAAACTAGACCCTCACCTTTCACCATTAAGTAAGATAGACTCTCACTGGATTAAAGATTTAAACTTAAGACATGAAACTATAAAAATACTAGAAGAAAGTGCAGGGAAAAGTCTTGAAGAAATCGGCCTGGGAGAACATTTTATGAGGAGGACTCCCCGGACAATTGAAGCAGCATCAAAAATACACTACTGGGACCTGATCAAACTAAAAAGCTTCTGCACAGACAATAACAAAGTTAGTAAAGGAAGAAGACAGCTCTCAGAATGTGAGAAGATATTTGCAGGTTATGCCTCTGGCAAAGGTTTAATAACCAGAATCCACAGAGAACTCAAATGTACTAGGAAGAAAAGAACAAGTGATCCAATCTCAGGGTGGGCGAGGGACTTGAAGAGAAACTTCTCTGAAGAAGACAGTCGCATGACCTATAAACACATAAAAAAGTGCTCATCATCCTTAATTGTCAGAGGAATGCAAATCAAAACTACTTTGAGATATCATCTAACCCCAGTAAGGTTAGCTCACATCACAAAATCCCAAAACCAGAGATGCTGGTGTGGATGTGGAGAAAAGGGAACACTTCTACACTGCTGGTGGGAATGCAAACTAATATGTTCTTTTTGGAAAGATGTTTGGAGAATACTTAAAGATCTAAAAATAGACCTGCCATTTGATCCTGTAATTCCTCTACTAGGTATATATCCAGAAAATCAAACATCACATTATAACAAAGATAATTTTATCACAATGTTTATTGCAGCCCAATTCATAATTGCTAAGTCATGGAAGAAGCCCAAATGCCCATTGACTCATGAATGGATTAATAAATTGTGGTACATGTACACCATGGAATATTATGTAGCCTTAAAGAAAGATGGAGACTTTACCTCTTTCATGTTTACGTGGATGGAGCTGGAACATATTCTTAGCAAAGTATCTCAAGAATGGAAGAAAAAGTATCCAATGTATTCAGCCTTACTATGAAACTAATCTATAGCTTTCATATGAAAGCTATAATCCAATTATAGTAGCCGAATATGGGGAGAGGGGCAAGGGAGGGGAGGGGAGAGGGGAGGTTGGGTGGGGGGAGGGTAATTAGTGGGATCACACCTGCGGTGCATCTTAGAGGGGTAGAGGTGAAACTTACTAAATGCAGAATATGAATGTCTTAACACAATAACTAAGAAAATGCCATGAAGGCTATGTTATTCAGTTTGATGAAAATATTTCAGATTGTATATGAAACCAGCACATTGTACCCCATGATTGCATTAATGTACACAGCTATAAAATAAAATAAAATAACATTATAATATCACTGTGCATCAGACTTACTTGTTCAAGTGTTCAAGGCATTTATGGGGAATTTGACAATCATTGGCTGACCGTGAAATTATACACATACTGACCCAGATGTGATCTCTTTTATTTTTTATTAAAATAAAAACTTAAAAAAAAGTCTATCAGAAAACATGGTGACTACACAACACAGGGAATAGAAAATCTACAGAACTAACTGAGGAAAGTTGTTAAGCAAATAATCAGTAGCAGCAGTAACAACAACTAGAAAACCCGAATGAGAACAATAGTAACAATAACAACAACAAAAATCTATCAACAATAACAAACCCAGGGTGGTGGTGGTAGAGAGTTGATTCAATTGTTGTTATACTGTATTATCTTACATGTACAGTTTTCAAAAAATTATTAGACATTTGAAGAAACAAGAAAAGTATGGCTCATATATAGGAATATATAGTAATAATAGACATTAGAACCTGCCTCTGAGGAAGCTCAGATGTTAGACTTACTTCATATTAGGTATTATAACTTCAAAGAACTAAAGTAAGCCCTGTCTAAAAAATTAAAAGTTGGATAACAATGTCTCAACAAATAGAGAATATCAATGAAGACATAGAAATTACTTAAAAATCAAATAGAAATTCTGGAGTTGAAAGGCACAATAATTGAAATGAAAAATTCACTAGAGGAGCTAGCTGATTTGAACTAGCAGAAGAAATAATCAATAAACCTGATGATGGGTCCATTGAGATCATCTAGTTTGAGAAGTAGAAAAATAGCAGAATGAAGAAAAATGAACAGAGCCTAAGCGACCTAGGGAATAGTATTAAGCATGTCAATCTATACACATAAGGGAAGTAGGGGAGAAAGCAAAAAAGAACAGAAAGAACATTTGAAGAAATAATAGTTGAACAATTTCCAAATTTGGTAGTAAACATCAATCTACATATCCAGGAAACTGCATGAAGTCCAAGTATAAAAAATTCAAAGAGGTCCGCACCTAGGCACATCAAAGTCAAATTGATGAAAGTCAAAGACAAAGATAAAAGCTCAACAACAGCAAGAGAAAAATGTGTCACCACATACAAGGAATCCCTAACTTTTAGTCACAAACAGATGAGGCCAAAAGACAGTGAGACAGAGAGACAATGTGTTGAAAAAGAAGATTTATATATTCAGCAAAATTATGCCTCAAAAATGAAAGATAAAAAGATATTCTTAGACAAAAACTGAGAGACTTTATCACCAGTAGACCTGCACTACAAGAAATAATACAAGGAGTCCTTTAGGCTGAAAAGAAAGCACATTAGGTGGTAAATTGGAGCCATGCAAAGAAATAAAGAGCATTGGCAAAGGTATTTGTATAGGTAAATATAGATACCATATAAAAGTAATCATTTTATCATAAGGACATTTGTACTAGAATGTTTATTACAGCTCAATTCACAATTGCCAAGATGTGGAATCAACTCCACTGCCCATCAACCCATGATGTATTAACAAACTGTGGTATATGTATGCCATGGAATACTATTCAGCCATAAGAAAAGATGGAGACTTGCATCTTTTGTGTTTACCTAAATAGAATTGAAACACATTCTTCTTAATAAAGTATCAGATTGAGGGAGGGTGAATGGTGGGATCACACCTATGGTGCATAATGCAAGGGTACATGTCAGGTCTATTAGCATAGAGTATAAATGTCTTAACACAATAATTAAGTAAATGAGATAAGGATTGTATTAACCAGTGTGATGTAAGCATTCCTAATTCTATATGAAATCAGCACATTGTACCCCATAAATGCATTAATGTATACATGATCTATGTGTTTACAATTTAATAAAAAAAAAAGAAAGAAAGAAAGAATCACAAGAATGGAGGGGAAAAGTACTCAATGTACTTAATACTAATATGAAACCAATATATAAACAACTATAAGCCCACACAAAAGAAAGACACAAGTATATTCTATCTATTGAGGGGGAGGGGAGGGGGATAGGAGAGAGAGGGGAGGGGAGAAAAGGGAAAGGGGAGAGTGGAGGAGGGAGAATGATTGGTGGAATCTGACCTACTGTGCACATTGTGAGAGTGTTCAGCATGCCCACTGGCTGAAGGGCTCGGCTACAACTTGAACTTTACCTTAGAAATGAAAACTATGTAACCTAAACATTTGTACCCTCATATTAATCAGAAATAATAAAATACATAGACTTTTACTCTTTCTTCACCTATTTTAAAATATAAATGCATAAAACAATAATTACAAAACTATTTGTCAATGGGATTATATTGTATAAAAAGGCATGCCAATAATAGCACAAAAGAGAGCAGTAATGAAAGCTATATTGGATTATACAGTTTCTATATACTATTGGAATTGAGTTACTATTAATCTGAACTGTATTGTTTTAAGTTAAGATGCATATTGCAATTCCCAGAGCAATCATTAAGAAAAGACTACAAAATATAGTAAGACAACAGCAAAGGTCTATTAAGTTATAGACTAGAATACATATATTTAGTATGACAGAAAGCAGTAGTGGAAGAATAGAGGAAGCAAAAAGGCATGACAGAGGAAACAAGTAGCAAATGACAGATGTGAATCCTACTGTATCAATTGTAGCATTAAAAGTGAATGGATTAAACACTCTAATCACAAGGCAGAATGTATCTCCCATGTCCTTTTAGACCAAGTGTGATGGACTATCTCCATGATATCTGAACATACTTCCAGGCCTGCATCCCATGAATATTCTGAACTATTATTCTGTGAATAGGGGGGCTGTAGATGGATGAATTCTAAATTTGAGTGGTCCACGTGGTCCTCAGTCTACCATCTGTAGACTAATCTAGAGGAATATCTTCAGGATAGGGGATAGTGAGTAAGAAAATGTCAGTCACATTGTCTTAATTTCTAGAATAGAAGATCTTTGGATCATGGTAGATGTAGAGGGTTTCAGGGCGTATCTACAATGCATAGATACTTTTCTCCAGCCAAATTACCATTCTTTATTGGGGTTTCTTAAGAATAATAAGCTGTGTCTGGAGGGTCTCCACAGAAGCATAAGCCTTCCAGGGGATTAGGGAATGTTTGCTTTGGCCCCCATCTTGGACTACCACAATCTGATGTTTCATACATTATTAAAATAATCATATGTAGGCACAGTCTACTGCCAGAAGATATGGCAGTATCTTATATTTATATAAGTATATGATATAGATACATATAACATAGATATGGTTATATCTTATTCAGTGCTATAGAGGAACCTCCCTTTTAGTCTTTTGAATGAAACTGCTGACTCCCACAAGCCCAGCTTTGGCTGGTACTTTTGCCTGTCAGCATAAACCTCATATAATTTCCTGCTGGATTACACAGTTTCTGTGAGGTTTCCCTGGGTGGTCTGGGGCTGTGGTGGCACTCTGTGGTTTTAGAAAGCAAAGGCTGTAACCTTTAATTATAAATGCAGGGAATTTTTTGGATGGAGAGGAACGAGGAGTTCTTAAAGATTAGCTTTGTGGTGGAGAGGTAGAGTCCCCATGGTTGTTATGATGTCTAGACCGGGAAGTAGCTGTCTATAGTCCTGCTGTTTGACTCAGTCTCTCCTGTGGTTTGTAGGTGGTGGGAGGTAGATAGCCTAATGTGGACTGAGAACTTTGAAGGCAATCAAACCTACAAATTTGAGAGACAAATTAAAGTCCCTAATTAACAAAGGAAGCAGTAGTTGGGGTAGACAAAAAAAAAATTAGATCAAGAAATGAATTATGCCATCATAAGGAGAGCATTCACCACCATCATATGGCTCTGTGGCCCTGGGAGAAAAGTTAGGTTTAACACAGATGAGAAGGTAAGCGTCTCCTGTTAGAAAGTGCTCCAGTAGTCTTAATGGGACTTTGATGTCCCTACTGGTATCCTGGATTTGTAAACTCTCTTGGACATCAATGTCCTATAAGGTACAGGCAGATATGTGGCCATCAAAAGTCCTGGGAGGCACAGCCAGTGCCTGGAATGGACCTCATTGGCCTGCTAGGTCCATATAATGACCAAGATGTCTGAAGTCTACCCCTTATGGTGGCTGTGGTCTTCTGGTGGAGCAGCAATGTTCTCCTCTTGTTATTCTAGTCTTTGGGAGATATTATGGGAGGCTGTGGACCTTCTACTGATGATATGAGCATCTTCCTGGTAATTATTCCTTTCTTTGTCACATGGATTCTCCTCTATCTCTGTAACCACAATATCCCAGGAAAGAGCAGCTCACAACCAGGTGGTGATCTGAAAATGAAATCTCCAAGAAAGAGGACCAGCTGCACTGTGGGGAACCTGTTCCAGACTGTGATGGTTTGACCTTGTGGTTAGGGAATGTCCATAGCCTCCTTGAGATAAGACTTCTAGGCATCTGAGGCAGCCTTACCGATGAGCAATTTTTATTCCCATCCTATGGAGCTTATCCTGACTGCAGTCAGCTTCCTAGAAAAAAAAGGTCAAAAGTGAAAGTACCCTGTAGCAGCATTCAGGGGCCACTTGTGATAGAATGGCTCTCCTGCCATTATAGGGAAGCCCATCCCACTGGTGTAGATCACAGAAATGTCTAGGAAGAATAGAGATGGGCCGTGAGCCTCTATAATCTCGCTGAGCACAAAGGCTCATAAATGTCCTCTGGATATCTTAGGACTTGCTTGACAGGTCCAAGCCTAGGAAAAGAATTTTTGGCCTTTCAGGTATATCATTTGGTTGATTTAAAGGTGATGCTCCCAGAGATAACCTTGGGCTTTCCTAGACAAAGGGACTTTGTGGGATGAGATTTGGGCAATAAGTGGGAATGTGATTCAGCTTTATTATTGCCCCTTGGTCCAGGAGGTCTGGGAAAGTCAGTCTATGAGTTATTATAAGATCCAAGGGACAGCATTTATTATTCAGACTGTCCAAAGTATCTGTAGGATTTGATCCTTTAGTGAGGGCTGGGATGGGCTCCTTTGAAAATCCAGGGAGTGTTTGGGTAGCTGCTACAATTTAAGTTCTAAGGGCAAGAGCTGGGTGAGTACAGGGCTGTGAGGTAGGCCTGGAATACGATTTACTAGAGTCCTGGAACTATCATTCATTAGTTGCCTTGCTCTCTCTGGGCCTCATTTTTTTTCTCCTCTGTAAACTAGAAACTCTAATAATACCTACTCTCAGAGGTGTTGTGAGAATGAAATGAAATGAGGCAGTGCTTAGCACAGTACCTGGCACATAATAGGTGTTCCGTAATGGAAGATATTGTGAAGTTGCTGTTAATTTTTGGTGCCCAAGAATGGCAAAGCCAATAAGTAAGTGCTAAGGGTTTAAAAACCCAGAGAAAGCAAGTTTAGTCATCGAGTTCAAAGAATAAGAACAAGACTAGAAATTGGAGAGAAAGTCAGAATAGAAAACTGGGCAGAGCTGAAAAGGAGAAAATGAGAGCTAGAGTGCTAAGGATCACCACTATTAGTTGCTGGACATATGTTCCATAAGTGGTTCAGGGTGGTTTGAAAGATAAAGATAACTGGATGGCTATTTTCCATTTGCTACCTTCCTATATTCCCAAATATCTCATAGGTCCAACTTTGGAAAATGTCCAAAGAGTAGAGATGAGGAGTAAAGACTATTAATCAAATAGAATGGCTGCTCCCTCTAAAGCCACACTAACTTCCATGAGAATGGTCATATGAGAGATGTGAACTCTGAATTGGCTGGGGTTAACCTCAAGAAGCTGGGGTTAATTGAAATAGGAGTGGTTGCTCTTAGTTATCATGCTGAAGCTAAGTAATTCTGTCAAAGTTTTATTTTCCTAATCTTTTCTTTTATCCAAAGATCTGATGCCAGTAGGGAAAGGGGGCCAGAGAAAGTGAAATTCTAAGGTATTATCTGTATCCTTCTTGAGTTCCTGAGCCCTCTCATCACAGAGGGAGAGACTATTTGTCTATGTCAGTCAAAATAGGTTAAGGTACCCTACAGTAACCAAGTATCCCTCAAACCAATGCTTAAATCATGCCCATAGAAGGTCAGCTAAAGATTATGCTCATCATAGTTATCAGAGACCCAAGATGACAGAGCCACCATCTCAACCCATTTCTTTGATTGCTGTGTTAGGGGAGGGGAATAAGTTGAATCATTCACTGACTCATAAAGTTTCCACCCAGAAGTGATCTATGTCAATTCTACTATTTCTTCAATGACCAGAGCAAGTCACACAACCATGCTTAACTTCAAAGGGGGCAGGGAAGTACAATTCTACCATGTCCGAAGGAGGAATGTCAGAAATAATTGGTGAATAGCATTTCTAACTACCATGCTATCTTATTGAAATATGGTTTCTGGTACATTAATATGTGGGATAGTCAAAATCTTGGCACAGCAATTTTCCTGTCTCTTGTATTTTCCTGAGAAGTTACACTGTCCTGGAAAACTGTATCTTTGGTTAGTATCTCAGGTACTTAGAGTCAGATAAATTGGCTCATGCACCTGCCAAGGTAATTGAAAGAGCATGTGACACTATTCCAGGATTAACTAGCAGAAGGTTGTGGACTTCCTATCAGGTTAATGTCAGAGTCTTTGGAAAATGTCAGGGTAGAAGTGAAGAGTAAAGACGATTCATCAAATAGAATGGCTGTTCCCTTATATAGCCACACTAACTTCCATGAGAATAGTCATATAGGAGATGTGAACTCTTGATTTGTGATATTGCTGTATGCCTTGACTTTTACAACTTAAGGTCAAAGCTGAAGGATTTTATAACAGAGGATGAAACAATGGCTTTTTCAAGTGCACAGTTAGGAAACCTTCCCTTGTATGGTGGTTATACTGAGTTCCTGGAAAAACTGAAATGGGGATGTTTCAGTTCAATCCCTACCAACGGTGATCCACTAAGAGCCAAGGTGGGGCAAGTTGTCCTCTATGCCTTGGAATGCCACTGTCTTGCCCAAGTCCTGTGTAGCATGATGTAACTTACTCGGTTTGCAGTTTTAGAAGGGTTTGACTGGGCTCCTATACAATAAATTGTCTGAGGTGTTGGAAGTGGGAAATCTTATCAAGGGGTGCCAGTGGATATGACCAGAATGTGAACTAGAGGCCATAACTGTTTTCCAACATAGTTAGGACTATTACTTGGGCATTTCCCACAACTGAAAAGAGCATGTGTATTCTGGCAAGCCTACTATTTACAACCCACAGCCAACCATACATGTTGGGAGAGACATCATTGAATCTGTGCTATGGGGGAGTTGAATCCCTGGACCTGTTCTTTCTCCCATCCTACTGTCTTACCTGCCCCATTTTCACATTCAGGATTTGCACAACAATCCAGGCCATAGTATATGCTAGAATATCATGCAGTTTTATCCACAGGGATCTAGTCCGACAGACTTTACTGTTATTATGCCCCAAATTTGTTGTATTATGAACAGATACCTTCTATGGGCAACATAGCAGAAAGTTAAGAGCTCACACTCTGAGATATTTGAATTTGGGCTCATCCACTTACTAGCTGGTAACCTTGGACAAATTACTTAAACTTTCTGAGTTTCAGTTTCCTTACCTGTAAAATAAGGATAATAATAAGAGCCTCTCAGAGTTGCCATGATGACCAAGTATGATAATGTATATAAAACACTTAGCATAATATCTGGTACACAGTAAGTGCTCAATAAATAGCAATCATCATAACATCATCATTATCACCATCATCGCCATGTTCACCATCATCACCATTTGGAGCCCTGTTAAGAGGCCTATCACAAGAGCCCTTCCAGAGGCCTTGAGTAGAATCATAATAAGTTGCAGACTTTTGTGGTCACTCATTCTCTGTCTTCCTCACTGTAAGGCAGTGGCTTTCACCTTTATCTGCTGTTGTCAGCACTTAATAACGGCCTCTCAGGCAGCTGGATAACCCACCCTGCCAGCAGCTGAAATGCTGGCCAACTATGTGGCTTCTAGGGAAATACTCTTAGAGCATAAGCTCAGGAAGTTTCCTCCCATCAGCACTGGGAAGGACAGCATCATCTTTCTCATTTTCAGGGCCAGAGGAGTTCATGTTCTAAACTGTTATTGACAAAAATCTGTGGGTCAAATGAGAGAAACTTCATCTTCACTTCAAAACAGTAAGTTTGGACTCTTTTAGGATGATCAAGATTGTACAAGACTGGTCCCACAGCTATTCATCCCTTTTCTGCTGTCTAAACTCAGGACAGCCTTGATATTCAGGAAGCTGAAGGCCTCGGCAGCTATGTACCTTCATCTGTAACCCCCAAAGGATCAGATGTCTCACCTTGCCTGGCAGAACTTTAGGTATCAGATACCCCCACCTCCATCTAAATCTCGAACCACAAAGCTGGGCCCAGCCTCTGACACCCCTTAAAGTCTATACTCTGAGTCATTATCATTGATCCTGATTGTACACTGCTTTCCAACCTGTCAGTTTCCTTGGCATCAACCTTGTGATTTATTTCCCATCCCCTCCTCCTTCTCATGTCACCTTATGGCCTATTTCAGTCCCCAGATAAAATCATACATTCAAATCCACTTTTGTAGCTTGTACTTTTTCTCTCCCTCCTTGACTCCAGCTAGAGATCTGTATGGCTGAAGTGCTGTTGGCTGGTCTGTCAAGCAGAGATTAAGGGCTCTCCACCCTGACTTAGGCCTTCAGGAGCCCTGATCTCAGCAGGTTAGCTGCAGCTTCATAAGTAGGCAGGACTCCAGACCACTAGGTAAACCATTGCATGTTTGCCATCCTAGAAGTGCCAGCATCCTACATGTAATTCAAAACTGTGGAATGGAGATATATTTGGGCAGCACACTTGTCTATACCTCAGCACAGATGGCTTGGGTGACCTATGGAACAACCATTCTTGGCTACTCAGGTAGAATTCCCGGGACCATACTCTTTTCTCAAAGCATTTGGATAATGCTGACAAAGGTGATTGTGGTCTTAGAGTAGGAGCTCTCTTAGAATTTTGTAATTATAGGGTTTCTTAGCTTCATGGGCTTGACTTGTCTCCATCTCTAGTGCTACTTCTGGCCCAAACCATCACCATCTGTCTCCTGGACTACTGCAGAAGCCTAACAGATCTCTTCATTGCCACTCTTGAGCACCTATAATTCATTCTCCATAAGTAGCCAGAGTGATACTTTAAATATAAATCATACCATACCATTCCTATATAAGTCCCTTTAATATGTTATAGTAATGTTTAAAAATAAGAATCCTCATATTTATAGTTATGTAGTATTTATGAATTAAAAATATACTATCTGTGTTATGCTTAATAATTCAGTCTGCATGGGGGTAATAGAGGTTATAGATGAAGTGAAATTCATAATATGTTAACTGTTGAAGCTGAATGATAGGTACATGAGAGTTCATCATATGATTCTCTCTAATTCATTATATGTTTTAAACTGTCAATGATTAAAAGCAAACTAAAACAAAACAAACAGCAACAGCAACACCAAAACCCTCTGATGGCTTTTTCCTATATTTAGAACAAAATCAACTCATAACCATGGCCTACAAGGCCCTGCTTAATCTTGCTGCTAACCACTTCTCTGACTGTATCTTCCACCACTTTCCCTGTTTACCTACACCAGGCTTCTCGCTTTACCTTAAACATGCTAAAATCTGTCTCCAAGTCTGTTCCCTCTGCCTAGAATACCAGTCACCAAAACCACATGGTTTCCTCCTTTTCATTATCTAGTTTCTCACATCCAACGTTCCTTCCTCAGAGAGGCTTCTCTAACTACCTCATACTATAGGTAGACATGTGGATCTATTATCTGTAGCTGCTTATAGATATTGTAGGGGCCAAGGGGAAATTTTCCTTTTTGTCCTCTGAAGGTTCATTGAAAATCACTGACAAAAGGTAGATTAATTAAAGAAAGGGCATACAAATTTATTTAATGTATATACACAGAAGCCTTCAGAATGAAGACCCAAAGATATAGGGGAAATTGTCTATTTTTATGCTTAGGCTATCAACAGAGTATGGATAGCCATGTAGAAATATAATTGGACAAAAAACGGGTATGATCTAATCCTAATAAACTGTGTGGGGAAATCAACCAAGGCCTTTTTAGATTTTTCTTGGTCTCTCTGAGCATGAATTCCCTCCTTCTGGGCATGGGGAAGGGTACTCTCTGAAATAGGGGTCTTATAATCTACAGTCAAACAAGGTATATCGGATAATTTCTTTATAGCCAGTTTTTTTTTTTTTTTTTTTTTTTTTTTTTTTTTTTTTAACTAGCCACAAGCTGTAAACCTGGTTTATGTGGGGTTAA
>CAUYRH010132580.1:0-14470 GCA_963574655.1 Perodicticus potto
GTTGTGGCGGGCGCCTGTAGTCCCAGCTACTTGGGAGGCAGAGGCAGGAGACTCGCTTGAGCCTAGGAATTGGAGGTTGCTGTGAGCTGTGATGCCATAGCACTCTATCCAGGGTGACAGCTTGAGGCTCTGTCTCAAAAAAAGAAAAAAAAATAGAAAGGTAACTGCTTAGTGAGACAATGGAGGGGACAGGAGGTGGCTCACATCTGTGACACCAGCACTGTGGGAGGCCAAAGTGGGAAGGCTGAGCCCACAAGTTCAAGGTTACAGTGACGTAACCCATCACCACACTCAAGTCTGCACGACAGATCTGCCATCTTGAGGGGAGAAAAAAAGAAGAAAGTAAAGAAGAAGAAAACCCCACAGAGCTAGTTAGTTACAGACTTTCATTCAGGTGTGGTTCATAAGGCCATTCTCTTCCCACCACATTAATGTCTCTTAGCATGGTGATTTATCAAACCAGCAAGGTACACGCACCTCAGAGGATTTGCAATGAACTTTCCTAATTTGTCCAATTCCTCAAATTCCTGTTCCATAAATCAGGGAAGCTGACTCTCGCAACATCTAAATTTAGGAGATAAAAGCAGTTTACATCCTATGCCTTACAGACTTATAATAAGTAGCAACAGCAAACAGGCTGGGTGCCCCTGAACTTGTGTAACAGACATGCCTGTTTACAGAGAAATCAGTTTAAGGTCTAAAGTATTTCTGAATCTAAACAGTTAAAAATCCAGTTAATTTATATTAGTTGGAAAGTTAAAAAATAAATTGATTTCACCTTTAAACTCAAAGTTTTTAGTTTTATTTTTAACTTCCTTCTAACCCATTTTGAATATTAAGGTTGATGCTTATTCAACTCCCTGTTCTTTGAATTTCATGAAGGTTTAATTTCTGCCCCTGTCCACTTGTCCAGCCTCCTCTACTTGTATTTTCAGCTCCAGGGTTACTGATTTACTTGTGGCATCCAGTACACACCGTGATGCTGTTTGCCTTTCTAACTTTTCCACAGGCTGTTGCCACCATCTAAATGGTGCTTTTGTCCTACCTTCAAATTATGGCTTAGTTGGCCGGGTGCACTGGCTCACACCTGTTATCCCAGCACTTTGGGAGGCTAAGGCACGAGGATCACTTGAGTTCAGGAATTCAAAACCACCCAGGGCAACACAGTGAGATTCCCTCTCTATACATCAGAGGGTGATGGCAGGTGCCTGTAGTTCCAGCCACTTGGGAGGCTGAGGCAGGAGGATCACTTGAGCCCAGGAGTTTGAGGATGCCGCAAACCATGATGATGCCACTGCCTTCAGCCCTGGTCACAGAGTGAGACCCCGTGACCCCGTATCAATCAACCAGTCACTATACGGCCTGCTTTCAGCTTCCCCAGGAAGCTCCTCCCTCACCCCCAAAGGAGGGTCAGGCACGTTCCCCTCCATGCTGCCTCTCACCAAGCACCCCCTAAACTGCTGCTCCCAAGACCCCACTGTCATTGCCCTGTTACATGGCTCTCCTGGGCTGTGAAGTCAAGAAGTGTGCTATTCCCTCCTGGGGCTGACCATGCCTTGCTCATTGGGACACACACAAAAAATGTACACTCAGTTTTTTTTTTCCTCTCTGAACCAAGCTTCTCTTGCATACATGGGCTTCCCATATGGCCCCTAATGGCTTCAGACGTCAACATCCTGTCAGTCTCTGAGAGCAGCACAGCATAAACCAAGTCACCACTGTCTGTCTCAGTTAGGAGGCAAGGGAGCAGATGAATTAGAAGAAAGCCACCAGAAATGGACTTGGGGACAGGATCTCAGAAAGGAGGCAAAGGCACCCACAGCTTTTCTGAGTTCTCCAGGCTGCTACTCGGAGCTCAGATTGACATCAAGGGTGCTGAATGTAGCAAAAGTCACAAGGATAAAAAATATTACAGTTTGGATTTAAGTCAAAGAAATAAAAGATGACCCTCAGTGTCTAGGGTAGCAAAAATGCTGAGCACCATGAGGTCTGAACACCAGAAGAGCCAGGTCCTGCTCACCCTCTGCTGCTCTACTGGGTGCCTGGGTGCTGCCTGGTATAGAGATGGTGTTCAATAAAGACTTCGATTATAGCAAAAGTTATGAGTGCTTAGCACCAAAAGAAGTTCACGCAATCCCATGGGACCAATAACGAAGGCGTGCACGACCAGGCTGCATGCTCTTTGAGTGAAGTGTAGCAGGAGATGCAACGATACTTACATTCCAGGTCATAAGTCACCCAGAAGTCTCTTCACAACCTAACCCCACTGAGAAGTGATCTTTCCCATTTAGAAAACTGTTCCCTACTCCAGTTTCAAAGAGATACTTTCCTCTTACTGCCCGCCTTCCCCTGGTGTAGTCACCTGAGAGTTGTCTCTCACAGAGCTGATAATAGCCAATATTTAACAATCATATTAGAAAGTACAAGTATTTTCTTTAATCCAGAAATCTGAAATGCTCCCAAATCTGCACCTTTGGGGGCACTGACATGGCACTCAGAGGAAGTGCTCACGGAGACACTGGATTTCAGGGTTTCTCATGAGAGACGGCCACATGGTGAGCGTAAGGCAAATACCCCCAAATCCAGAACAGCCAAAATCCGTTAACAACTCTGGTCCCGAGCACTTCGGATAAGGGGGTGCATAATCAAACACAGGTCCTGGGTTTTACAATTCCTTCTTCCAAGATAATAAAAATCGTCAGATCTACTTTAACACACAAACTTAAAGACGCACCATTGGGGACAATGTTATGACTATCTGGCTACAGAAACAAATTTTAAATCAATTAACACGATAGTTACTGATTCTTTAGGAAAACCAAACACACAGTAAAGAGATGCCTTAATCAAACTCTACCTTCAAAGTACAAAAGATTAAAAAGAAGAAGAAAAGAGTACCAACAACACAGAAGCTGAGCACAGCAGCTGAGTTCTTCAGGATGCTACTCTGAGCTCCGGTCACTCATCCCAGGGCTGCCCAAACTCTCTCCTCACATCGGAAAAAGAAATTGTCAGACATAGTCACACTGTCTTGTGGTTCTCTTGGTTCATGCTGCTTGGTTACATGTCACCCAAGAACACCACGCCTTTCCCGTGAAGATCACTCTGTTTATTTCTCAAAACACCTCCCTGCGCCGTGGTGGCTCCCACCTTCTTCCTGTATCCTTGACAAGCTCAGTCTGCCTCTGCTGTCTCTTTTCAACATACCCTTCTCCTTTTCCCTTCAATGGCACTGGCCCAGGCAAAGTTGGTCACACCTGTAGTTTACTAACTTCAGGAACCTCCAAGACCTACCAGTGCGTCCCCCATGAGACACACGTGACGCCTGGTGAATGGACAGAGCCACAGTGGGGGGTGGGGGCACAGGTCATGGTGTATCAGTGACTCCAATGGGGGCTGGAGATTTTAACTGTTCAACCCCTGTTGGGCAGGCCTCAGCTACCGAGGACCCTGGCTGAGACCACACCTTCATGTTTAGAAGCAGATGTTTCCATCTGCTTCCAACCTTCCATTCAAAACACCAGAGTATGCTCCACTGGCTTACTGATGATCTAAGATAGAAAGGTTATCTAATGGTAATTTTTCAGGACTAAACATTAGATGATGAAATGCCAAGATAATCTATTTTTAGCCTCTTACACAGAGAAAGAGCAAAGTCTGGTTCACTTTTTACAAAAAGAATTCTTCAGTGACCTCTAAGCAAATCATATATTTTATTCTGGAAACATACAAGGGTAACAGAAAAAAATTAGCCTTGGCATTTCCAAAAAGAAGAGATTCAGAAGGCACCGTCTGTTTTTCTTTTTTTTCTGTAGACATATGCTGCCCAGTGGGATGTGACACTCTTCAGAGCTGTGATTCAGAAAGAAAAATAAGGAGGGGACGAGGTCGGAGCAGTCACGTACCAGTCGAGTACAGAAAACACACTTGCAAATCAGGGCAAAACACGTTGGCGCCAGTATCTGTAGTTGGGTTTCTAGACACATACCCTTTAACTTGGCCACCAACAGCCCTGGGTGACTATCTCGTCTGAGATCATGGCTCTCGGGGAGAACACACACAGACTCCGCACACACTCGGGAGCTGAGACTTCTGCTAACAAACCACAAACAAAACAGAGTCACCTTCAGAAAGCACAGTGAGTGCTCACACCACACAGAAGAAAACCATTAGCACAGCCATGGACCAGATGACGACTCTAATGCTAAAGGCATCATTATTTATTTATTTTTTATATTTTATTTTATTTTACTTTACTTTATTTTATTTTAAGCCGTCACCCTGGTAGAGTGCAGTGGCGTCACAGCTCATAGCAACCTCAAATCCTTGGGTTTAAGTGATTCTCTTGCCTCAGCCTCCTAAATAGCTAGGACTACAGGTGCCCGTCACAATACCCGGCTACTTTTTTGTGTGTGTAGTTATCATTGTTGTTGTAGCTGGCCCGGGCCAGGTTCGAACCCACCAGCCTAGGTGTATGTGGCTGGTGTCCTACCCACTGAGCTATAGGCGCTACCAAGGCATCATTATTTTTAATGAAGATGTTTTAATCATATTCCACTTACAATTCTAAAATTTAAGGCCACATTCTATGAAACCAAACTTTGACACCAAATTTAAAATTCTCTGACAGATGGGCAGCGCCTGTGGCTCAAAGGAGTAGGGCGCCGGTTCCATATGCCAGAGGTAGTGGGTTCAAACCCAGCCTGGGCCAAAAACAGCAAAAAATAACTAAATAAAATAAAATACTCTGACAGCTACACCTAAAATCATATGGCAGGTAATTAAATTACATCTTGTTCTGTGAGCTAAATTAGAATTCAGTTGTAGAACTTGTAGGTTGCTATTTCAACTTACCAGCCAGCAGTCAAGTTTGGAAATGAGAAACCCAGTTACTAGCACACCTCTCTCTGTAGTCCCGCCTTACTGGCAGCTCTCTTCTAAAAAGTGAAGAACTTATACTTGTTTCAAATAGCTGATTATTGATCTCTAGTTATCATTTCACTTCAGGATCACCTAGCAAACAGTAAACACCTTCTCCGTAAAATTTAAAAAGCAAATCCATTGCTTACATCAAAATTAGAAGGTTTGTGCATCACCATCTTCTGGTGGAATATTTGTCTTTAAAAATTAAGGGAAATTGGCTCGACACCTGTGGCTCAATGGGCTAAGGAGCCAGCCACGTACACTTGAGCTGGCAGGTTCGAATCCAGCCCGGGCTCGCCAAACAACAATGATGGCTGCAACCAAAAAATGGCCAGGCTTTGTGGTGGGCGCCTGTAGTCCTAGCTACTTAGGAGGCAGGGGCAGGAGACTTGCTTGAGCCCAGGAATTGGAGGTTGCTGTGAGCTGTGATGCCACGGCACTCTATCCAGGGTGACAGCTTGAGGCTCCGTCTCGAAAAAAAAACAAAACGGGAAATTAACTTAAAAAACTGTCACTGACATATTAAACTTCCAAGGAAATAAAAAAGAAAGAAAGGGAAATGGGGAGGGGAGGCGAAGATACCCTCTCCGTCCACACCACACATGCGTACACACGCACATGTGCACACAGTGACACACACAAGAATATTCCGTCCACACCACACACACGTGCACACAGAAAAACACACAAGAATATACCACACACGCGTACACACAGTGACACACACAAGAATATACCACACACGCGTACACACACACGTGCACACAGTAACATACACAAGAATATATTTTACCCAACAGGCAAGCACTGTGCAGGCAAAGGAGTGCCAAGCTTGTTACCAAGGAGGATGGAGCTGGGCAGAGGCTGAGACTAGCTCTGCTCATTTTCACCTGGGATTGCAGGAGGCCTCACTTCAGCCATATGGACCAAGGGATGAGTCATCTGTCACCCAGAATTTCTCCCTCAACATTTCCACACTCGGCAGGACACCTCAGCAGGCATGTGTCCACGTGACAGGAGTTGTTTAAAGCTGAACACAGGAGCCACGCACTCCTTGCATGCCACATTTTGCCAAATGGATTCATTCCAGAGCTTTAAAGAAAAATTGCAACTGAAAAAGTGAGCAGATGGGCTTTAAAGGAGAAAAACAAACTAAGTCATTTCTGAGACACTGACGCAGTTCACTAAAAACAGGTGCTGACATCACAGAACTGGGGTCATTTGGCCCTGAGAGGGACAGTCATAGCAAAGAAAGCCCTGGAAAGGCACATAAAACTTTCCAGCACTGAAATGGACCTTTCAGCTCTACATGGCTAAATATTTTTAAAGTATTTTTGGACTTAACACTTCAAAAATGGTCACCCTCTAAAAATTCAGGACCCTCCTGACACCCACGACAAATAGCACCGGTAGTATACACTGGCCATCCTTCTAAGCACATCTCATACAGCACCAGCTGTATACGCCGGCCGTCCTTCTAAGCACAGCACATCTCACATACTCACACCACCGGAACAAACTCCCTTCTAACTAACTTTCAATCAGATGGAAGAGAGTTTCCGTCAAGGCTGCACACACTGCCAGCAGGTGGTAAATCAGGCAAGGGCCCCGGGCCGTGTTCCCAGTCACTATTACACTAACCCTCCTTCCAAAGGAGTTTAGCACAAATGAGCCTTT
The DNA here is from genome assembly GCA_963574655.1 of Perodicticus potto. Taxonomy (NCBI): domain Eukaryota; kingdom Metazoa; phylum Chordata; class Mammalia; order Primates; family Lorisidae; genus Perodicticus; species Perodicticus potto. The sequence continues at coordinate 6,601 of CAUYRH010132580.1, forward strand.
TCTAACACAGATGTTTTTAAGTTCAAAAAGACTACAAATTCACTTTATAAGAAGAGAAGCCCTACAACTAAAGAATTTAAACTAGAAAAATTACCATTAGGTAGTTGCAAAACCCAAGTTTATCAGTCACAAGAAATGCCCACACGGGGAATATGGGGATGTCCCCCCAAAACTCACGCTGACATTTGCTCAACAGTGCTGAGAATGGGGCCTTCAAGATGTCATTAAGTCACGAGGGCTCCCCCCTCATGAACAGGTCAGTGCCACTGTGCAGGCAGGGGCTGGTTAGAACAGGCTCCCAACAAAAGGTGTGTCTGGCCCCCACTGCCCCTGTGCTGTGACACATGTGTGCCTTCTCACAGCCCGCACCTCATCCCACACAGCACCACACCTGGCTCCACAGTCTCAGACTTCCTGGCCTCAAGAACTTCGAGAAATAAATTCCTTTTCTAAATTTACCTAGTGGGAGGTACCTGTTATAGCAGCAGAACAGAGTATGACAGGAGGATAAATTTTGTTGAGTTAAATGTAAGTTCTAGAGAAACTGGCATGGTGATGTGGCAGGGGGTGATGAACGTCTAGAAGGCAGGAAAGACAGCCCAGGGCTTCGGTAAGTAACATCGGGCACAGTGCCTCTAACTCAGGACCGACGTCTCCTTCCCACCCCACTGCCTGAGCTCATATTCAGGCCTGCGACATCCCGAGTCTAGGTACCCCACGGATGTCCTCCGTGGTCTGCAGTCACCACCTTTCACCTGCCCGGCACCTGCTCTCTCCCAGTGCAAGTGGAGCTTGTCTAGAAGACAAATCTGACCATGTGCCCCATCTAACAGATCTCAGCAGTCCCTACAGCCTACAATTCCCAGTTCCATCACCTTTGTACAGTCAGAGGCTATTTGCCCCCATTTATGCCCTGGCAACCTCTGCTCACAGGCTCAGAAAAACACTAGGCTAAGTCATTCCACTCCTACCCTGTTTGAATTGCACCTCTGCCAAAAAAAAAAAAAAAAAAAAAAAATCCACCCTCCCTACCTCCATGTGCCTCCCCCCCACCCGAGGAATATCCATCTATTCCCCACTGTTCATAACGTTCCAACACCTCCTCCCACCAACAGAACAGGTAATTTTCTCCTTTATGTCCTCAGTCTGAGACTGGCACCGGGCGTGGTGATGTGTGGGGTGGGAAACCACAGGTGTCTGCATCTTGTGCGGTGTCAAGAACTAGCTCTTTGTACTTTTTTACATAGCCACGTCCCCCTTACAAGCAAGGACAGTGTCTTCCTATTTGCTGACAGTGCTGGATTAATAAAATATCCTTGCATCTCTAGGCAGAAATTGAGAACAGACTTGCTGGCTGGTAAGTGTATATGTTGCTAAACTGCTCTCCCAAGATTGCCCGTTTTATATTCTCAAAATACATGTTCTCTATATACGACAGGTGAAAGAGCCTGTGACTCACAGCTCCACTCCGTATGGTCTGTGCAGACTAAAAGGACCTCTGCCTGCAGGCGAGTGACACTTCAGGTGCTGGAGCCGGGGAAACAAAAGGCACCATGGAATGGCAAGGGATTGCTCCAAGTTCCCAGCTGTTGTAATGACAGTCTGGGACAGAAGAACTAAGACTAGAAGACCCCACAGGGGGTCTCCATCATGTGACCACAAGAGAATATTAAACAAGTGACATAAATTTAGAAAAAGAGGCATTTTCCAGTTGGAAGAAATCCGGGAGTATGAGCAGACCACAGATGGTCCCAGGAACTCAACACACAGAAAGTTCTACTCACCGTCCAGTAGCCAGTGTTGGCCGCGCCTCTGCTCCAGCTCCGACATCATCAGACGTGTGATCACATGATCTGGAACCAGAAGACCTTTCTCTATGTGCTGCTTTGCCAAGTCACCAACTTCTGTTAAAAAAAACAAAAAGAGACACATTCAACAAAACTTCCAAAATGAAACAACAAAGATCTCTTTTGCAACAGTTTTGCCTTCTCTCTCACCCTCCCTGCTCTGGGGCAAAGTGGCAGGTAGTTGCAAACAGACATTTTTACATTTTAATATGTTGACTTCAACAAAGGCAGCGCTGTTGATTTGACCCATTCGTCTTCCAAGGAATTATAAAAGTGGCTCTTGAGGTGCACAGCCACAGAAAGGAAGGAGCGGGTGGGGGGACATACAAACTGGGCATGAGAAAATAAAAGTAGGAAACACGGTTGGAGCCAGGATGCAGGGTGGTCCTACAGCAGTGAAAGAGTCCTGCACACGTCCAAGTCCAGGGATGAGCTCCGAGTGGCACTGGGCCCTTGACGGGAACAAGGGGCCGTCCCCGGCCACCAGCACGGAGATGAGGACGCGTTCCTGTGATCGACAGGAAACAACAGAGCATAATCAAATAACAGCTCTGTTTCTTTTCATGAGCTTCAACCTCAAATAACAACAACTCTGGGCGAGTGACACTTCAGATGCTAGAGCTGGGGAAACAAAAGGCACCATGGAATGGCAAGGGCTTGCTCCAAGTTCCCAGCTGTTGCAATGACAGTCTGGAACAGAAGAACTAAGACTAGAGGACCCCACAGGGGTCTTAGCCCCGACAGACACAGGCAGTGCCTCACTGACACAGCCATGAAGGCAACTCCGTATTATCAGCAGGATACCAAGTTCATAAAATAATGAATTTTTAAAAAAACTTTTCAGAGTAAAACCACCTCTATCTTAATTTGAAATAACAATTTCACATATGTGGATTTTTTTTTTCTTTTTTTGAGACAGCGTCTCACTCTGAGCCCTGGATAGAGTGCCGTAGTGTCATCACAGTTCACAGCAACCTTAAATTCCCGGGCTCAAGTGATCCTCTTGCCTCAGCCTCCCAAGTAGCTGGGACTATCGGTGCCTGCCACCACCCCTGGCTGATTTTTCTATTTTTAGTAGAGATGGGGTCTTGCTCTTGCTCAGGCTGGTCTCACACTGGTGATTTCAAGCAATCCACCCACCTTGACCTCCCAGGTTGCTAGGATACTGGCATGAACCACCACCTCTGGCCTCATATGCAGAAATTGTTAAGTTGGGTTCAACAGAACAAATTATCAGTTTAACTCTAAACATTTTTAGGAACTGATTTTTTTTAAACAGAAATGGTGTCCTCTCCTCTCCAAGAAACTAACAATGAACTGTTAGAAAGCACATTCACCACAGGCCACAAAAGTCAAATCCCAAAGGCCGGGTCACAAACTGACCCCACCAATATTTTTTGTATGTTATTTTCATTCTGTATGTTCTGTTGTCCTGCATAAAAAAACATACAAAACAAAACATCGGTGGGGTCAGTCCCTGTTAAGTTCTTATAAAAACATAAAGCAGAACTATATTACTGGAAAAAAGCTCAAGAATCTCTTGATCCACTTTCTATTTCACCATGTGCTTCCCCATCTGAGCTTATGCTGCTAACCCCAACTTAAGCACTGAAATATGGGCTGCGAAGTGCTCCACAACACTCAATCACCACCACCAGACAAGAAGATCCAGCACAGGCCCCACCAGTGCAGACACCAGACGCAGAGCCAGAAGAGATACCAAGGACAGCCAGGCCCAGGGTGTGGACCAAACGTCCACGTGAACCCACAAGGCTCACTAAGTGCGTGCTAGTGATAGGCAGTGTTCTAGAGACGTGGCAGGGAGAAAACAGAAGCTCCAGCTGGCTGCTGTCTGAGCAGCACGCTTTCACTGACAGCAACAGCAACAGCCCTCAGCTGAGCCCCCACTGGTCCCAGGCACCAAGCTCATTTAGGTCTCATTTCAGCCGGGCACAGAGGCTTACGCCTGTAATCCCAGCACTCTGGGAGGCCAAGGTGGGTGGATTACTTGGGACCAGGAGTTTGAGACCAGCCTGAGCAAGAGTGAGACCCCATCTCTACCAAAAATAAAAAAACTAGCCAGGCATTGTGGTGGCACCTGTAGCCTCAGCTACTCGGGAGGCTGAGGTGGGAGGATCACTTGAGCCCGGGAGTTTAAGGTTGCTATGAGCTGTGATGCCACAGCACTCTAGCCCGGGAGACACAGTGAGACTCTGTCTCAAAAAAAAAAAAAAAATGAAAGAAATAATAATTATATGCGTTATTTCTTTCATTATTCATAATATCCTCACCTTCAGATAGAAGGTAATACCAACATTTACTATGACAACTTAATTTCCACACTGTAAGATTTGCCACAACTCAATGGCTTTTAGCATATTCTCAACATTGTGAAAACATCACCATCACCCCAGAAAGAAGCCCTGTGCCATAACTCCCGGTGTCCAACCCCCTCCAGCTGCAGCTGCAGCTCACACACTCCCTCGCTCTACAATCTGCTGTTCTGGACACTTCTTATCAATGGAATCATAGCGTGTGGTCTTGTGTGTCTGGTTTCCTTCACTCAGCATCATGGTCCCAAGGTTCATTCACGCTGGACCACATATCAACACTTCATTCCTCTTCATGGCTGAATAGTGTTCCACTGTATGATGAGACAACTTCGGTCATACCTAGGCTAGTTAACGGACATGGATTTCTTCCCACTTTTCTACTGTGTGTGTTTTGAATAATGCAGCAGTGGGTGGTCACATACAAGGGTTTGTGTGAACACGCGTTTTCAGTTCTCCTGGGTAATGAGAACTGTACAGAATCTGCCTTTTATGTCAGCAGCCACTCTGGAAAGGACCTGGGAGGGGCTGACAAGCTGGGTGCTGTCCCCCCTGCTACGGTTAGGCCAGGCCCAGTGCCCTGCTCCCATCCCACCTACCAAACTTTAAGGCAGATATAAACAGTAAATACATATCTTCCGAGGTGAAGGCCAAGGTGAGTGTTTTGCATCATTTACTAGAACCCCAGATCTTAGTATCACACATGAACATATTTATTTATTTCCTTTCTTGTCCCCCAATGGGATATTATTAGCTCAGTGAGAGAAAAATACTTTGCTCAATGCCATATCCTCATGCTTAGAATATTGTCTGGCATGTATTAGATGCCCCATAAAAATATCCTGCAGGAACAAACTCCATAAAAACACTTCCTTTACTCTTCCCTCTTTTCTTGTGTCTACTCTTCACTTCTCTCTCTTTGCCTCCCTTCCTTCCTTCCTGCCCCCCCCTTCTTTTCCTCCTTCCTTTCTCTCCCTCGCTTTCTCTTTTCCTCTCTCCCTCCCTCTCTGTCTATGAGATCTTGCTCTGTGCCCAGGCTGCAGGCAGTAGTGTGGTCAAAGCTCCAATTCCCAAGCTCAAGTGATCCTCCCACCTCAGACTCCCAGGTAACGGGGACTACAGGCACCTGCTACCACACCCAGCTAATTTTTTCAATTTCTTTTTCTTAGAGATGGCGTCTTAATATGTTATCCAGACTGATCACAAACTTCTGTCCTCAAGCAATCCTCCAGCCTCAGCCTCCAGGGTGGCTGGGAATACAGGTGTGAGCCATGACACTCATCAAGAATTTCTTTTACCTGGCAAAAATCAATCTGATCTTCCTGTGTAATTATTACAAAACCATCACTGTAAGACTGAATATGGCCCAACCTTGCCAGACAGCAACTCTTTAAGGGAGGGAGGAGACGACCACAGCGTGATCAGACCAGCTGAGGGGCCGGCCAGGTTTCTCAGACCAGTTTTACTTCTTCAGCATTTCAGAATAGGAGCTGAGATGAGTGGTTTGGGTTGGGGACACTAAGGAAACATGGAGAGCACGTGCCACAGGGCAGGGCTGCTAGGTCCCCTGGAGGAGCATCCAGCAGTGGCAGCTGAGGACAGCCCAGCTCTGAGAGGCATCAAACAGGGGATGCAGAACAGGCTCCAACGTTTCTAGTAGATGTAGAAATGCTGCTCCAGGGCCCAAACCAGCTCTTCATGTTGTGGGCCTGGCACAAACTGAGCATGTGGAGCTCCTTGTTGGGGACAGAGTGGTGCAGATGACAGCAGCAGAGTGTAGGAGGAGGGCAGGGCCTTGTGACTGCACGGTCCTAGCCCCCAGCAGGGTGACAGATGCGTGTGGGTGGCATGGCAGAAGCAAAAGAGGCTGCGACAACAACCCAGTCACAGATGAAACCCTGGATTAAAGTAGGAGAGGGAGAGAGGCCTTCCCAGGACTGAGCAGGGGCCCTGAGCTCGTCTGCCCAGGCCTCGTAACCCAGAGTTCAAATCCATCCTGCGGAAGAGGTCCAGGGCCGCCTGCTCCCATTCACTAATTAAGAGAGAGCGCCAAAGCCAGCACCCTTCCCCAGCTATGTCTGGAAGGCTGGCCTCCCCACTGGAGCAGGACGGGCACATGTCCCCTGACCCACAGTTCCTGCCCCAGGCCAAGGACCAGGATGCCTGTGGCCTGTTAGGAACCACACAATATCACTGCCCAAGCCCAGCCTCCTGTCCTATCCCCACCTTCCACCCCCCATCTTATAGAAGATAGAAGCCCATTCCAGAAAATGGGACTTTCAACTGCCTTTGCCAATTTGCTTGGAAGAGAAAGCAGTGTCACCAAGGCAGATGCTGGCATGTTTCATAAAACACATACCCACTCCAGTTTCTCAGGGGGCATTCCAGAGAAGGGCTGTGAACACACGGACACTGTCCCACACAGCTTTTGCAACCTTACCATGTATAGACACACACATACACATATACACACACAATGCAGAAAGTACCAGGAAGTTTTCAAAAATAAATGTAATAAATTTAGGGTGTCAAAAATAGGCTAACAGATTCCAGAGCAAGATAGCGGCTGAGTAACAGCTTCCTTGCAACTGGGCACTGTGAGACTTGGGAGAGAAGACTTTAGGCATCTCTGGCTGGTGGGATCTGCCCAGAAACATACCTTTGGGGACACAGGGAGAGAGTGTGAGACTTCTGGACCCCCTGAGGAAGGCAAAAAGCAGTGGAGAACTGGCAAGTGGTTACATGTGTTCGTTCGGTCTAATCCTGCCGGCAGCTGTAGGTACAGCAGCAGTGAGACTGCAAACTGGAAAGGCCTTACCTGTAAGCTGCTTGGGGTGTTTTGGACTTGGCACTCGGTTGAACTACCCTGGGAGAACTTGGGCAAGAGTGCGGAGGTCTTTGAGTGTTGTCTAGGGCCCCAGACGGAGCCACCAAGCCAGACGGACCTACCAGTGTTTGGTTGTGGGTTGTGTGAAGCCATTGTGGGAGCCCCACACTCAGGGTCGCAGAACAAGCATAGCGCGGGAGTTAGTAATCTAGTGACTGAGACACCTTGCTGCCTTAGCCCTCAGGGGCATAGGGTGAGACCAGTTTTGGCACACTGGGCAACTGGATAGCTACTTAAGGAGTGATCCCAGCAACAAGCACTTTCCTGGGAAAGCTTTTGCTTAGCCCAAGTTAGCAATTTAACGTGCCTTATAAGGGGGCTGAGGAAGATTTAGGCTCTCCACCCTGCAGGGTTTTAGATATCATTAGAGGCCTCCAGTCTCTATTTCGTACAGCCATATCAGCATTATGATTGACATATCATACCCCAGAAGATCACCTGTTCCCCAGACAATATTCAGCAAGATATATATATATTGCTTTGTTTTGGGTTTTGTTTTGTTTTGTGTTGTTTTGTTCTGCTTTGTTTTTTTGTTTTTAATTCCAACATTTTCCTTAAAGATTTTTCTTTCCTTTTTTTTCTTTCTTTTATTTCTTCATTTTTCTAGTTTAAATATAATTTTCCATTCTTGCCTTTTTCAACAATTAGAACTTCATTTTTGCTGGTGTTTCTACCCCTATTATTTGGTTTTTTCCCCAATTTTATCCCATAAAGTTTTTGGTTTGCTTGTTTTGGTTTGATTTATTGCATTTTTGTCTTTCCTCTCTACTTGGTGGAGGTAGGGTATTGTGTCCAAACAGGCTGGC